>MU404058.1:0-44034 GCA_022695795.1 Biscogniauxia marginata | reverse complement strand
AATCCAGTACGAAAATATTGCGTTAGGAACTTTTAATTAGTTCTAGTTCTGATTGTCTGGGATATGCTATGCTTAGAGAAGAAAGGACATTGTGAGTACAGGACTGACAGGATATTAAAAAGGGTGTTTAACTAGAGAAGAATTCTCGATAGGTATCATTAGTTCTAGTATTTAGCGCAAGACCTTTTTTAATAACCACTTGGCAAGGCTACCTTCATAGCTCATCTGGTATAGTTAAATTGGAGGGAAAGAAGGGAGGTGTTAACTACCTCATAAAACCTAGGAAAGAAAAATGAATCACTTATACACCACTGAAATATTAAATATATGGTTGGGATAGTGCATAAGTCCCGATTTTTATAATGTAATTATGACACAATATAAGAAATATGTGACCATCATCGCAATGGGATTGGGCTGGCTTTTCTTTGCTATATATGGACTTGTTAAAAGCAACTCGGATTTCAAAGGCTAACAACGTCAAATCAAAGCAAAAATAAACACATATTTACGTCGATATAAAGGTTCATAACGTTCGTTTATAAGTAATCTCTGTAAGGGCCATATCGATTAATACGAAGAGTGTCGTTATAAAACCTATCTTTTTATATATATCAAAATATAAATAAATACCTACTTAATGTTATATATATAACTACTGGTTTTATATTAAATAATAATTAGCTCGTAATTTATAATATACACGTTTTATAATGACTTGTTTAAAGTTATATAATTTTTGCTATTAATAAATATACTTCTTAAATACGGTGACATTGGCTTTTACGAAAAAAGGGTACTTTGAAAGATATAATCACTTGTGATTATTATTATAAGTATTTAACCTACATTTCTTTAAGCCCGGTTTAAGAAGGAACCGCCCTCACTGATTCAGCACTATTTCACATAGATGGCTAGAAGATATTATATAGTTAAGGAT
Source organism: Biscogniauxia marginata (assembly GCA_022695795.1). Lineage (NCBI taxonomy): Eukaryota > Fungi > Ascomycota > Sordariomycetes > Xylariales > Xylariaceae > Biscogniauxia > Biscogniauxia marginata. The sequence continues at coordinate 43,094 of MU404058.1, read as the reverse complement.
CACCCGCCAATTTTCATCATCCTGATTCAAGTCGTTTCCCTGTTGATATGAGACGAAGATATGAATATAGGATCAAGTGTATTGGTCTTAAGGCGAGTCTAGGTAGATGGGTGTAGCCCATCTATATATATAGGAGACCATGGGTCGTATAGCCCCATATTTCAACGTACCCAATATTTCGTATCTGCCAGGTCAGCTGGGATTCTTGATACAAAACTTATAATCAATAGATGCTATAAACATCGTTGCTTAGCCATGCGTACGATATTACGCGGAAATTCACATATTAACACAACATATTGATTCATTGAGACAGCCTAAATCAGTCTCCAATGCCTCTAACCCTTTTGGTCAGTTACTTCTAGATCGTGACGAATGATAGTTCAGAGTATACACATTAATGTAAATACTGTGTACAGAGTCAGAACTAAACATACACAAGAGGATAACTTCAATACATGCTAGGAGTCTTTCTCCTACCTAACTACACCCATCTCACCATCGTATGTCTCCGTCGGCAAGAGTCACGATGGAAACTCGCTAGAAAAGGGGCCATCAACACAGGATGATCCGAAGTGCAATCATTATTCGCTAGGTTTGGATGAACAAATTGAAAAACAAATGACAAATGCCTGTAGACTTGAAGTAATTCATATAATATAACCTGAGGTTATATTTTAAAGCATAAGGTTAAACATAGTATTAAACCTAACATGCTTTGGTGCCCCTTGAAATGATCCACTTAATATATACATGTCAGTTATTGTTTCCAACCGTTTTAAGGTCGTTGGGATTAATGTGATTATAAAAAGGTATAAAGGTAACATATGACAGTCATCGACGTGTTATAATGTGGCATATAACACCTAACCTAACTTGAGTCGAATGAGTGAAAGGTCTGAAAACAAGTAGCATGTAAGTCAATATCAATGGAAGCCTTAGCGTTTACGAACACTGAAAGGTAGAAAACCCGGCTGTTGGTTATAGTTTGTCAAGTCTAATAATATGACTGGAATATAGAGTCGGGACAAGGACAGAGCAGTTTGCAATATTATAAGAATTGAACAAGGATAGAGAAAAATTGTATTAAATGGTGGAAATATTTAAATATAGCCTCGTTTTTGGATGAGAATTTATTGTATTAACATCGACTCCCACTGCGTGAGGAATTAGTATCGGGATCAGCTGTATATGAAGCACTGTAAGTAGCTTCGTAGACTTGCATCAGAGGTATTGATATCTAAATATACTATGACAAATCTTTCAGTTAACAAAGTGATTTGATAAGTGGGAGGTTGACGTTAGCGCTATGTTACATGCCAAGGCGGCAACACATGCGCTATGCAGCTTTGATCACTATCACATTTCTATAAATGGGAGCGGGTTGAATTCGCTAGCTGCCGTTAGCTTGGCAAAACTCATATCTCTAATTGGTGAACGGTCAGACTATTCTACTGACAATAGAATCAATATTCTCGGCGTACAGCTAAGTTTAGAAATAGTTACCTGACGAAATCAAAGTCCTCATGGGGTGGGTTGAATTTAGGATAATAACTGTTGTGATAAATTACCGCTTGTGTATGCCCAAGTGCAAAATATGTATGGAGTAGTATGGGACACAATATTCGAGTAGAGATCATAACAGTCGCCTATTTTCTCGGCGACCGTGCGCTGTTTGAGGCCTTCGGGGAAATAAAAAGTGGCTCGCTCGAAGAACCCCAACATGGCTTCTACCCGCATTCTAAGCTATGATGATTGAGTCGAAGTTCGTGGTTCTCCCACAAGGCATGCTTGCTATCATCCTAATGGACTAGTGTATAATAGAGAGTATAGCACTGCCACCTCCGCTTTCCACAGAATAGACTTAAAACATGATCGCCTACTTGTTTCCTGAAGCTGAGATTAGATGTGGTCGAGATTCAAGGCCTTTTTGATTCTATTGGAGTCACGTTTTGTCCAGTGGCAACTGCTCGGTCGCCTTAACTGGCCGGCGTCTGCACAACCATTCATGACCCCGGCAAATGTTTCTTCCCATTTCTTCTTTGCCAGGATTTTCAAGCGCCCAAGAGTAAGACCCCTACCAACGCTATTCACTGGGAGACTAAGGCCGAATTCAGCTACGCCCGCTCAATTATGTCCACCAATAACATGGACGCCCGCGGCCGCCCGGCCCTGGGAGTCGTAGCCATCAGGCCAGACGCGCAGTGAAAATATGCACCTCATTGACATGGCGTGCGCGATCTTGAATCGAAGGGGATTCTATTGGACCAGCTGGACCGTTCATCTTGGCCAGCAAAATTATGGCCTCCTATGAGGGTCATGCTCCACACGCGGCTATTCCTGGAGCTCACTGGGCCATTCCAAGTACAAGTGTTCGTCTCAATATAGACCAATTCTCTACTGGCATGTTAAATCCGCTTAACCTAGCTATAAGGCATGCTGATGCCAAGCGTCCTTGCAGGAGAACATATAGAGTTGATGAGTTCTCGAATGTTAGTGAGATCAACTTTGCATCTCACTCCCAAACCTACTCCCGTTAGACTGGTTTCCCTTTGTTGGCCCTGCCTGCAATAATCAACTGTATTATTACCCTCGATGACACTTTAATGTTTGCCATGGTTAAGGTTTGGGGACATCGCCATATCACCAATCTCAACTTCATCCTCTCCGCCAATTACAATCCACCCGTTAGGGCACTATGAAGTCTATTCTTACTCCCATCCTCGCATTTCTCCTCTTTCAGAGTCATGGAATGGCTTTGCAAGTTACTCCAGGCTCAACATGTGCCGCCCTTTGTCTAGACAATCCGGAGACGGACCCGCTCGACCCAGACTCGTCGAATACAAGACCCGACGATATAGTATGCGGCGATGAGGAATATGAATCTTCCAGTACCGGCATCAAGTACAAGAACTGCATTGATTGCTTACAACAGAGTAATGCGACATCCGGGACTGAGAACGACGCATCATGGTTCCTCTGTATGGTCAATAGCTTCAAACTTCCATAGGCATGACTAACGAGATTTACCAGACAATGTTAGATACTCCGTGGACGTTTGCCTATACGGATTCCCGAACGCGTCAAGGGGGATCTCGTCACCATGTGATATTGATTATGGGTGCGCACCGCTAAAAAAGGCTCTGGAGACGGGCATCCTGAGTCCTACTGGTGATCAGTATGCGTATTGCACAGCGGATGGGGGCAAATTCACGCCCTCTCAGCTCGATGATTGTGTCCAGTGCTTTGCATCAAGTTCCAACCAAGAATATATGGCAAACTGTACGGTCACTGATCAGTCCTTGCACCCAATCTTGCTAACTTAAATATAGTCATCACCGCACTCCAAGCCGGTTGCGAGCAAAAGCCAACCCCGGGAACTCTACTCGGCCTTAGCGGATCCCTCTTCACAAATTCTCTGGTCAATATCACAGACCCACCGGTGCAGGAGACGGTAGAGGATAGAACGGACGGCTCAACAGCCATGACTACAGGGGCTATTGTTGGCATCGCGATTGGGGCTGCGCTTCTGTTCATCGGGGGCGTTGCACTCTTCTGGGCGTACCACCGTAAGCAGAAGCGTCTGTACGGAACCCTGATTGGGTCGGATTACGACCCTCGCAGTGGCTCCCAGTCCGTCTCTCCGCCAATGCGAGGTGTCTCTTCCTCCCTTGAAAACAAGGCACCGCTACCGTCTATGAGTGGCTACGAACTTCGAGCCCAACGGGCATATACAGACAATGCGGAATATTACGACGCGTTAGAAAAGGAAATACAAATACGGCGTCCAAACTATGCCTTTGATCCCAACAACCCGCGATCTGGGCGCCAGGGCTCACTGCCTACACATTTTGCTTATGTCCCACAGGCTCATAGCCGTCAACCATCAGAGGACTCGTCACTCCAGGCAAATAAGCCCGTGAAATCTAACAAGCTAGATTCGTACGCGTTAGAAGTATATCTAAATGCTATCACAGACGCGAACGCAGGTATATTACCACATACGCCGCCACCAGCAGCTGCAGTCCGAGGACCTTCACCATACTACAATTCATCGTCAACTCGAGGATCTTCAGATAGTCAGCACCCCTCCCTTCCCAGTCGCCAACCGTCGCCAGGCCGCAACCCTTCACTGCATCCAAACCCTCAGTATCCATCGATGAATTCACAATCTCAAGCCTCTTCCTTACCTCCGCCCCCTCCACAACAGCCTAAAGTTCCTTCCCTTATACTCCCTTCTGTCCCGCGGATTCGAATACCAAAGAAGTACTCGCCACCGAACATTAACATCGAGGCCCCAACGCCAGTCGGCGAATCTTCAACTTCACAACAACAACAACAACAACACCAGAAGCAACAGGCCGACCTCACGATTGGCGTGGAGATTAGCAAGCCCATGGTCAGCCACGAGCCGCGCTTTACAGAAAGCCCGTGGGAGCGTCGGAAGAAGGAGCCCCCGCCGCCATTGGTTATTCCGCAGGAGGCTGTCGACCGGAGGCCTGGCCGGTGGGTCGTGCAGGAGAGCGAGGTACGGACGGGGTCGACCGGAATTTATGGTTGAAAGAGAGAGCGCTTTAGTTGAATTCATTCAAAAATTTATGCATGGAAACGGCGTATCATTCAGGGTTAAGCCCTACCAGGAATTCGATGGGAGTTAAAGGCACTTTGACAGGCCTGGGGAATAGTATTAATGATCCATACCTAATACATGGCATACATTCGGGTTATAGATTATGACGCTCATGACCGTATTGGACTATTATTATCACAACTTAAGAATTATACAATAAAGTAATCACCGGTTCGAGTCTGCTCAACATATATCTATGCGAATTTAACTTCTGCTCTATCCATTCCGAATTCTCGGCCTTTACTGACTTTCAAACTGTTCTAGCAGGGAGTAATATTTTTCGTCATCTTATTTACTATTGCATAATACTGGGCGCTCAGCATGTCCAATCACTAGAAAATTAAGGTGTATGATATAACCAAAAGGCACAAGTGCTTATACGGAAAGCTGAATCAGTTACACGGCAGCCGTATCCCGTCACTACTCGCTTCGTAGCCGCATAGATACCCGCACTGCGAGCTTTTATTCGCCTCGTAGCCATAGGCCGGGTTGTATGACGTCTCACAGTTCTCGCCTAGGGCAAGAAGCAACTTATATCATCAAGTTGACACCGTGGAAAATTTATAGAAGAACCCATGACATAACCTATGCTGTTAACCCGATATGTTAAACCTGTCATACAATCGAAATTGCAAGGAAAATCTTGACGTAGATACGTCCCCCCCCCTAAAACCTTGACATTAGTGTGTGTGTATGTGTGCTGCCGGCCCATGTCTCGGGTTTCAGCTTGTGTCATCCGCCTGACATCTCTATCCGTGTCGTCTAGATCTTCATCTCTCCCCAACGTCGGCCAAATTCGGCCAGACTGCCTGTGTAGGGAGCCGTCCGTATTCACCAATCGAGTGACCGTACTATATACCTAGAACAAACGCGTTCTGCAGGTGGCCTTCTCCGATTCAAACAAGTCGGACTTCAAGCAAACACAGGAACACGCGAGACCATATGGGATCGAAGACAATGGTCAAAGCTCCCCGCGACTTCAGGGAGCACAAATCGACGAAACTTGGAATTTCAGGCCTCAGAGCTATGGGGCGATGCGGTAGTTATGACAAGGTGATATCATGCTAAAGCTCCTGTCAGGCACCCACGAGATGATGGGTATCTGCATTTACGAGACGCTACGGTTACTCGCAAGTTCATACCCACTCTCACCCGAGACTCACCAGCATCAACAGTTGAGCGAACATGCGTCACTGGGAGAGCAGCATGAATCACTATACCATGCCGCATATAAGAGGCCAACCAGCAACCGGATCTTACCAATCACTACCAACCAAATCCATCGAGACAACTCACGAATAGATCTCGACTAGAACCTTTCACAACATCAAACATCCATCATGCATCTTCTCCAAGCAGCTCTTATCTCCCTCCCCGCCCTAGCGGCCATCACATCCGCCACAGAGGGCCCAATCGTGAATCCCGTGTCCAAATGGACCGTCTCCGAGGTCCACCGCAGCAAGTGGCTGGACAACACCCTCTGCGCCTGGCACATGGTAGTCGGCGCGCCGACCTCGCCCGACGTCACGCCGCCGCCCGCCCCCTACGTCTGTGACTTCGACGTCATCTCCCCGGCGGGCGAGGACTGCGGCCTGCACCCGCTGAGCTCGCACAACTGCACCGGCGACCGCGCGCTGTCCATCGGCGGCGGGCACAGCGACCAGGGGTTCGTCGTCATGGTGCTCGTGGACGCGGACGAGGGGTTCCAGGCGTACTTCGGCTTCTCGGACGCCGACCTCGACGCCGCGGCCGACATACCCGCGCAGACGGCGTCCGCGCGGCCCATCAGCTCGCGGGCGCTGCGGGCGAGGGACCGCGATGAAATCAGTGACGAAGGGAACTCCACGGCGTGGATCGTCGAGAATATGTACCGACGTGCGTTGGTCCTGCTCTTCTCCCGACTTCAGAGGAGCCTTTTTGTTCTTACAGGAGAGGCAGGCATTCAGGGTGAAAAGACTAACGGAGCACAGATACCGACCCCGCTATCAACGCCGTGAACGTGACCTTTATCATCCAAGACGGGAGCCCCGACGGTATTCCCTGCGACTTGGATCTGGATGCGCCCGAGGGGGCAGACCTGGCGACGTGGCAGTGGTACGACCAGAAATGCAGCGGCAGCGACTACTATGCCTCCTGGGGCTACATGACTGCCGGCGATGCGGGAATCCTGACGCTCGTGAAGTAGGTTTCATGCCATATCCTCCTTACATGAAATTGGTAAAAGCTCGACTAACAATTCAATGTGGTGGTGTCTTCGCAGTCCTGGGAGGAATAGCAACGCGTATTTCGGCTTTGCCAACATTAGCTCGTCTGAGGATTTAGGGTCTGCAGGGCCAAATCTAGTTTCCTCGTGTAATTGTGACTAGGGATAACTCAATTCATTGTTATGCAGGCGTCGATGTTGTTTTATTCACTGGCTAGACTTCGCTTCTTTCACAGTATCGATCAAACTCGGAAATCAAATAGCATATAGTAAAAAACACATACTGACGTAGAGGAGGTCAGGAACTAGACACCGTTTGTTGGATTGGTTAACATCGTCTTCATCTGATAATTGAGGATGTTGTGAAGAAGTCGTAGTCACCTATACTATAGTGTTATGGCTTGGGAGCACAAATTAGAGCCGTAAAATTAGCCAGGATGATATCAAGGATCACATCTGTCGTAAGTGTAGAAGGTTCATAAGCGCCCGGGATGATGGAGAATTTATCACTTGAACCTCCTATATACCAGCATCAAAGCAACATGATGGAAGGCTTTAATGATGTCAGGTTCATTGTCTTGATTACTTTGGTGTGTTATTCCGAAATACCAACAGTACGAGAGCCGGCTAAGGGGAGGGCTCATTAGAGTGCCCCGAGAATGCACGACAAAGTCACAGAGGCGACAGCTGATAGTTGGCAATTGATCACTTGGCCAACACAGGTACAGTCAAGAACAAGTTACTATACTTTAGTATGCCACACATTTTGTGATGCTAATTAGTTTGGTGCATTCTTTTGTCAAACTACCCCAGATATAGTTACAATCTATCCCAAACGTCTGCCAGGCCCTTTAGTTCTCCACGAGTCTGGTAGGGGACCGCGTCTTTCACTTGCGCCTCCCTGAGGGGCATATGATGCCCCGTAAGGGGTAGGTCGCGTTCTCGGTGAACTAAAGATCCATGAGAGAAACCAAGGCGTGGGAGCAAGATTTGGACCATTGCTAAACTCAGGGTATATCCGAGTTAAAAAGTCATGCAAATGAGCGGCAAGTAATCCCGTCAATCCTACCTTAAACGACTCCCAGCCTGAAAAGAGTAGCTGGGCTAGCAACATGCACCAGGGCATGAGCTGGGCAGGAACGGTGATTATGTAAAAGTGTGCCTGCGCACCCCTTTGATCTTGATTCGCAGTGAAGCAGAGCGCTATGAGTAGGGCGTGGAGGTATAAGTACGCTCCAGTCCAAATCTGGTTAAGGAACTGCCGGCTTAGTTAGCAATATGTTCGCTATCTCGAGAATATGGTGTGTAATCTGTGAATGATGCAAGAGCCAACGAAACCAGAGAAGATGGCGAAGGTATGTAGGGCGCTAAAAACCACCCGAGCAAATAGTCAAAACACATCACTCGAGTCATCCATGTAGACATCCCACCATGCCCACACTCCGAACCGCCCCTAAGAGAGGATTTGCGAATGACGGGACGGCCGCAGTGCAGGGGTAATCTTCCTCAGTTCCAGGAACCGCTATAGCAGTAGAAGTACAGCACTATGCGGGCAGATATAAGAGGTGCCTCAATGAAATATGGCGTAGAAGTGGTAGGGGGTGAAAGCGATCAAAAACCAAAGAGCTGTATAAGATAGGACCTACAGTGATGGTACCACCGACAAACATCAGATACCATATCAAGTCTTCCTTCTTCATGAATTTGGAGTTGCCCTTCTCTAGCTGACTCAAATAGGTGTAGACTATAGGCCAGGTTGTCAGCCGCCATCCCCGTATGTGTGCGCCGTATCATCCATACCAAAATACGTATCAAAGAGCACACCCAAATCTTTCGATGTTATCAGGAAGCTCGTCACGAATCGGTGGATCCCAGGAGGAAACTTCAGGAGGAACGAGTAGTGGAAGATGAAGCCGTATATCGACAGCATCCCCGTGTAGACGCCAAGAGAGGCGAGAAACACAACGGTTGCTACCGTCCTATCGAGGCAGCGTTAGCATACCCGCGCGCCGGCGCATCCGGACGGGGATAGCTTACCTCGCAATAGGAGGAGTGGCCATATAGTAGCTCACTATGTCCGACATCTTGATGGTTGAAAGGATGAACCGTCAACGATCTTGTATGGAGGGGAACAAGAGGACGATGGGAGGGGTGAGGATTCCTCGCACAGCAGCTGTCAAGTACGAGGCAACGCAAGGCTCGGGAATGACACGTTTGCTCTCGGTACAATTAGAGAGCCTCAGGCCGGGATTAGATGTGATACGACAGGCAAGCAGGCAGCCAACTGCGCCGCGGATCGCATGTTGGTTGGCCGATCGCGCAATGGAAGGGTCTCGGTGAATCTGGGGGGATGAAGAAAGAGTTGGTGAGAAAGGAAAGGATTTTTGCTTCGTGTCAATTTCTAGCGAGGAAGCTTAAAGCTTGCGGGGTCCAAGCCACATACATTTACCTAGCTTTTGTGGCTGATTGTGGAAATGTGGCTGCCCGGAGTAGGTAGTACCAGGTAGGTACCTCAAGTTACGAGCCCCCGCCTAAACTAGTAGATCACGAACCCCTATCCTTACCAAGGGATGCTTAGCTGAATGTATGGGAATAGAATCGTTGGCATTATCGGATAGTGGGGCTATAATGGTATTAATATGCCGAATCAATACATTTCACATTAAGTATCACCGAAGCAAACAGTAAAGACTTGGCACAACCAGAAGCTCGCCTGCTGTTACCTACCCCTGGGATAATAGCATAGGTAGGTTACCCAGTACATTACGCCAACAATTAATGCGACTGTTGCAATGGTATGTAACCTCAGGTATGGTAAGTATCTATCAGTCATAGATCAGTGCTACTTCAAACGTCAAGTCAGGCTTCTATCGTGCCTAATCTTCCTCGCTTTGTAAAAGACGGAGCCGAATCACTACTTATGGGTTAACCAACAGCTTGGACAAGGTGCTATCAAGAATATAAAAAAGGTCGTCATATATTCATGTAACACATCTTCGCGTAGGTTATTCGGCATATTAGATACCTTGATTGCCTAGCACGGCTTCTTGCCATCGGAAATTTGACGCGACGGGGACAGCAAACAAGCGATTGCTCCCGATTGCAAAGTCGATTTCAATGTGATATTCATGCCTTGAGGGGTCCATAGGACCCGAATTCTATGACAGGCGAAGCGTGGTGGTAATTCACTCAAGATAAATAAACCTAGATGCCAACATGTGTAGATGAATATAGGTACGATGATATAACGTGAAATCGTATCGAACGTTAATATAGCGCATACACGTCCGCACCATGCCCTCATACCTTTCCATATCCTCCCACACGATGTTGGCGTTCCAAATTGTCGCCTTCTTCTTGCTATCTTTCACATATGCAGATCCTGGCCACAGATTTGTGAAAGCAGGCGACTGGACGCTCTTCAACAGTCGCATCAACTGCAGCACGATGGCCTGCGACTACTCCTTCGACCTCTTCGAAGATGAGCTACGGCATACCTATGCCTGTGACTTCACCGTGCACTCCCACGAGGTGCCTCCGGACCAGACACATTTCGAGGCGGCGGTCTGTCACGGCGCGGAAGACACCCACAAGGTGAACGGTGCCTGGATGCAGAATCATTCTGTCGTTCTATGCTTCACGAACACTCTAGAGAAAGTTTCGGCATGGTTGGGTTTTGATAATTGGGAGATCCAAGGAGGTATCTTGGCGCCGAATAAGACAAGCCCGGCGTATACGATTGGCGATTTTGGTATCATTTATGGCAACATCACTGCGAATGAGGGTCTTGGTAACTCCGGAAGCGTGGAGGTTATATCATCGGATGCGCCTAGGAAGTAACTCTAGTAAAGAATATCCGATGTCTCATAATTGTCATGAATGTTAAACTTTTCTTCTTTGGTGGAGATGGAAGTATGCATGTATATATTGAATATTGCAAGTTTCATGATGATAACCTAGATTTGAGGGTTTTCTCCATGTAACGCATATACAACTTTTGGTCATGATTCTGAATCCATCGTCAATAGTACGGCGAACGGTAACAGCAGACTAGTAGGTTTCTACTATTAAAGTGCAGAGTAGGGAACTATATAATCGTAGCTGCAGACGTTTAAAATAGCAGCGGTACCTCTTTGCCCCCCACGTATAGCTGCACTTCATGAAAAGGCGACGTGATGTTAGGAAATCCTGAAAAATTGCTGTCAGTAGCCCATTTATGGTATCTTGCTGAGTCCTGGCATATATGTACCATGGCAGTTGAGGGTAGGCAAAAGAGGAGAGACAGGTGCCGTGAGCGCTACAGAAAAAAAAGAAAAGTAGCATAACAAGAGGAAGATGGGAAGTTCAAGATAATTAACGATGTTTCTATACAGCAACTCTTGCAATTCTCTCTTACTATAGTACGATATGATAGTTATGTCTAAGTACTCAATGTTTAAGGGGCAAGGAACTAGTCGAAGCATTTTCTACTATGACTACCCCTATTCCATAAAGGGGGGAGGGATTTCCGGCTGGGTAGAACATTACTCCGGCCACTAGAGCCACCGTCAAGCCACCCCTCAGCGGGTCCGCGTCTCCACTATGGGCATAATTCAATTAACGCGTCTGGACGCGCTCAACTTTCCCACATTGGAAAACATTGCAGTGCCTGACAACTCGATTTGTGACAACCGGTATATTAAAATGGCGCCCACTACAAAGCACGAGGAATATGGATACCTTGACCTTATCCGGGAGATTCTAGACCACGGTGAGCGTCGGCCTGATCGGTTAGTAGCAACAGCATAAAAGCCACGGCTGCACAGCTTCAGGGCGCGGCGTAAAACGTACTGACTGAGGACCTGATTTTAGGACTGGAACTGGTACCTACTCGATCTTCGCCCCGACGCCATTGAAGTTCACTCTCAACAAAGACGGACGCCCGATCCTCCCCCTCCTTACCACGAAGCGCGTCTTCCTCCGCGCCGTCATTGCCGAGTTGTTATGGTTCATCGAGGGCAACACATCATCGCTTGCGCTAAGCGAGGCTGGCGTCAAGATATGGGACGGCAACGGGTCGCGCGAGTTCCTCGACAGCGTAGGACTATCCCACCGCGAGGTCGGTGATCTGGGGCCCGTATATGGCTTCCAATGGCGGCACTTCGGTGCTGACTACGTCGACGCGACCACCGATTACACCGGCCAGGGCGTCGACCAGCTAGCCGAGATCATCCACAAGCTGCGCACAAACCCGTACGATCGTCGGATGATACTCAGTGCCTGGAACCCGAAAGACATTAAACATATGGCTCTGCCTCCCTGCCACATGTTTGCCCAGTTCTACGTGTCGTACCCGCGGGACGGGCAGTCGGCCGAGGTCAATGGCGAGAGCAAACCGAAGGGCCACCTTCACTGCCAGCTATACCAAAGGTCCTGTGATATGGGGCTCGGCGTACCATTTAATATTGCTAGCTATGCGCTACTGACGCACATGCTTGCGCATGTTTGCGACCTGGTTCCTGGGACCTTCACACATGTCATGGGTGATGCACACGTATACATCGACCACGTAGACGCAGTGAAAACGCAATTGGAACGCGAGCCGCGCGACTTCCCAGAACTAGAGATTACACGGGAAAAGGGAGGTAGCATCGATGGGTGGAAGGCAGAGGATTTCGTGGTCAAGGGGTACGATCCCCACAAGGCGATTGCGATGAAGATGTCTGTGTAGATGAGATGAGCAGGCCGATGGTTGCTGATGACCTTATGTACTAATGAAGAAGAGTCTCGGTAGACCTAGACTATCGAGATCTATATGATAGCATAATGAGAGTTGGATGTCTTAGAATTCGTTATCAATGTCCAAGATAGAAAATTATATCCTGTTCCCTTGATCCGATACATTACAAGGTAGCTAACTATTCCCCAAACCGTACTAACCGTACCAACCGTACCAACCGTAATCTGCGTGAATCATAACTGTGCATCGCCATTAAATTTAGTATAGGACTGGTAGCCATTCTCCCCAAAAAGGTGAGAGAGCTTGAAGCATTTTGCGAGATTCACGCAAGGAGTGAATAAAACAAAGGAATGTATATTATTTTGGGAAGTGAGCTCTCCTTTGTTCATATTCACAGAAGGCTTGAGAAATCTTCGAGCATTACCTACGCAACAAACCTCCACCTTTAACGTCATAAAGTAAGGTGGATTAAGAGAAAATGATTATTCACAAGGTAAGTAACGGTACGAAGTCATTCACCAGCGAGAGGCTCCAACACAGGGCTGAACAAGTTCCTATATATACACGTTCGCTCAGCATCATGTAGCAGAGGGAACCCCCCAAGTAAATCCCTGACGGAATAGCAATTAATACCTTGACACTAGTACCTACATTAATAGCCACACCCTCATCACCACGTACCATGACTAAACCATCCAACAACAATAATAACAACAACGACCTCACCATCCTCAAAACCAACACGCAAGTCCACTCGCCCACGCCGCACACTCCCTACCACAGCGTCACCGCCCACACCACGCACTGCCGACTCAGCATCCGCGCCACGAAGCCGTTCCCGGATCCCCTGCTGGCGGGGGCCAGTCCGGACCCGGACCCGGAAGACTGGGTCGCGATCCGGCACGACACGCGCGGCGAGTGCCGGTGCGCGCACTTCGCCCTGACGAAGCCGTCGCTGTTCCGGGCCTGGTGCCGCGTCGCCGACGACCTGCGGTACCGGCCGGGGCGGCCCGACGTCTCGGGCGTGTTTGTCGTGGACGCGGACGCGGGGAGCGGGGGCGGGAGCTACGACGTGGCCGAGGCGCTGGGCGCGGCCGCGCTCGTCGCGAGCATGGGGCTCCGGATCAAGTTCCCCGGGTGCTTCGACGAGCTGGCCGTGGAGCTGGGGGTCAAACCGAGGCCGGCGAAGTCGGAGTTGGGGTATGTTGGGGGGTTGGGGTTTCTTGCCGCCGAGGAGGAGGAGGGGGAGGAGGAGGAAGAAGATGATGATGCTGATAGTGATCTTGCGTGGTTCTTGATTATAAATGATATACGTTGAGAAAGCTTGGGTGGATTGGTTGTCTTGGACGAGATGGGTTGCGATTTCTAATTCCTGATGAATAAATTACGCGGTTCTTTGATCTCTATATATTTAGTCTATACCTTACTAAGTCTTAATAGATATCTCGCCTTATAATATCTTATTTTCACATAATATGCATCGAAGCACGTGTATGAATACTTAAAATATTAGTCCACAGTATATTTATTCTCTTGTGATTACCCAACTCAGTTATCCGAATACAGATGAATATCATTACCGAGTTTTTATTAGCCCTCGACTTCTTCCTTATGAAGAACGGCAAGTCATATGCCGCTGCTCAGGTAATCATATTTTAATCTCTACTAATACGTGTGTAAATAACTCATTTTTTTCATCGCAGCCCGGACGAAATTTGGGTTATATAGCAAAATCCCGACCATCACATAAACATCGCTTGCTTATCGAACTATAAGTATGGCCAACTAAAAGGTTTAAAATACTACAACTTTCCGTGCAACATGTTACATATTTAACAACCTTCTGATGAGTCTTATTCGGATACCCCTGGTTGCCTGACAAGGGGCAGCAAGGTCATGGTAGCAGCCAGTAATGGGAAGAGTAAGCGGAAGCCTAAGAGGGGGTGGTCGGATAAGACGTGGCGTCGTCCGGAGCAGCACGTGCAGATGTTCCGGGTTCTCGTCGACTCTGGTTGAAAGAAATGGTTGTCCGGCCCCACTGCAAAAACGTGCAGTGAAATATCCCCTATAATAAACAGCTGACATGAGTCTGCTTGACTACCTACCAGTTAAGCCTTCGTAACCCTTTTAGTATAACTATATAGGTTTATCTTTCAACGAATATTGAACTATGGTTGCTGTACATAGGTGGTTGGAAGCGCTCAAGGGTTCATTCCCGAAAACTCCTTATTAGAAGCAGATCGACAGTTGAAGCGTAAACGATAATGCCAGCCAAGCTGTATTTCAAAGGTTACATTTTACCTCTTTTGGGACTTTCCACCAGATTCCCACGTGTTAGAAACGATATAGGTAATTAGGCACCCAGATAAAATTCTGGTAGAAACTCGGCGATCCCGTACATTTCATTATGTTGCAGCTCTGAACTTAGGTGGATCGACAAGGTATCTTTTTGAGATGATCTGCCCTGCGAGCCAGATTTGATCTTACAGCATTTGACACCTTGCCCCCCAGGACAAGGTGGTGCTTAAGAAAATCGTTATGATATGCAAATATGGTTGCTTCTGCACATGTGCAGTCTATTGCTGGCAGTCAAGTCTGCGGGCCAGTGCAGAACACCGCCTCGTTCAGCTCGTTTTCGCCCCATGAACGTGGGTATTAATAGCGTTACATAATCTCCATGTTCTAAAGGCGTGCTGGTCGCTTCTACAAATAGCATCCTACCAAACCCCTTCGGGTAGTATTGTCTCTTGGCAGCCCAGTATATCGTACTGCTCGCCCTAAGTTTGGTTGAAAACATGTGGTCCATGATACCAGATCGGAATCTCCTATGAGCATTGGCCTCATAGCCTTCTGATCATGCAAGCCTAGTGTAAAGGCACCACAGAGACATCATGGACCGGTATACCGGCCTGCCAAGAGACAAATTATAGGACCTTCTGTGCTGACTAAGCATACCTAGGCAGTCCGCAGTGACACGGTGGATAGTGTAAGGAAAAGGTTCCAAACGGGTAACTTTGGCTCCTACCAATAGAGAACTTTCCATTTTGGGAATCCTGCCTTCAGGCAGCCGAATAAGCATAGTTCTCACTCGATAGGAACACCATACTCGATACTGGCGGCCAATCACAGGAGTCCACAGGCATACGATGGATGCTGGAAAGCCCTCCGCCCTCCGACACAACCCTCGTGTAGGATGTCGATCGTGAAGGTGGATTGTGTGGTGTAGTGAAAGTCAGGTGGCTGTATAAACCTCTATTAGCTGTTGGTGATATTATATTTAACGTGCACTCCCAAGTGGTTATCGATTTTATATCTTTTCGCACTTAGAAGACTCACTACAGTACATCACGTTCGTTTATCTCCTTCCCCCTTAACGTAAGAATACCTAGTACTACACGTCGATCTGCACTAGCTACCTAGGTAACTAATAAGATCTACTCGCCATCAGAATGACGATCTCAGCAAACAGAACAAGCTACATCATGGAAAACGAACCCAACAAGCCACACGATAACGCAGCAGCCGAAGGAGTTGCAGTGCACAGCCAAGCACGCAGCAGCTCACGGAGAACCACCAAGCTGGTCCTAGGCGGGATATCCATCGCCATCGCTATCACCCTCCTCGCAATAGGCATCTGCGCGTTCCGGGCCCCCATCGGGTTCCGAATCCTGGCGGGCCTGGCCACAGCAATGGTAAGTCCTACTTAGTAGCACCAGAGCCGGGATGAATCTCCAACGAACTGCTCACCCCTTTTTTTGCCCAGGGCGCCGCAGTGCTCATATACTACCTCCTCGAGACCATCGTGGCATTCGGGCAGCAGGGAAGTACCAGGACCGGGCTCGGCGCGCCCGTAGCCCTCTCCCTGCACCTCGTGCTCTGCCTGGGCGGTCTCGTGGTCGCCGCGCTCCTGATCGCGTCTACCGTGTACGTCACGGCGTACCGGCCCGCTTTCGACGACGACCGAGACGGGACTCTGGTCCCGGTCCCCGGATACGTCACCGACGGGTTCTACTGGTACAACATGTCGCTCGCCGGCTGTGCCCTGACGGTTGCTTCAGTGTAAGTTGCTTTTCTTTTCCCTCCCCCCCTTTCTTTTTCATTCTGTAATCAATCCTAGACCACCCTAAATACACCGGCTAAGCAAAACATACCGCGCGCAGACTAATCCACGCCGTCCTATTCACCCTCGCAGCCATCGACGTGCACCGCGGGCGCAAAGCCAAGCGCGTGGCCACGGCCGGAGACGAAGAGGCCGCGGCGCCGGCGTACTCGCCGCGTGACACCTCCGACGATGTGCAAGAAGTTAGCAGCAGCAGCAGCAGCAGCAACAACGGAAGCAGCAGTAACATTAACAGCGGCGTGAAGCTCACAGTTGAGGTCAGGCCGCCGCCGCCACCGCCACAGGAGAAGACGCTGCCGCGAGAAATGTCCGGGAACCTGCGCGGGGTGGATTATTCGAGCTACCCGCCGGAGCCCAAGTCGCGTGGTGCTTAAATTTTTGGCTCTCTTATATCAGGCCAGGGATTTTAATTTTCTGATGTATAAAAGTTTCTTGAAAAATTTTAAAACATATATCCGGGAGCAGGCTCACGGTTTGAGGTTTGACAAGGTTCAGATATAAATCGGTTTTAAGGGGGTCTGGGGGCGGCATGGGGTGGTGTTTTTACTCGGTGAGAATTGGGTTAAAATACAGCTCTTCATCCATGATATCAGAGAACGAGGTAATAGATTATTTGACGGGATAATCATGATAACTAAAGAAAAATGAATGGGGAGGGGGCAGTTATCCGGGAACGGGATGGGTGTCGATATACTTGATTTACTTGTACATCTTACTGAAACATAGACATGAGATTAGAGGGGTAAATAATGAAGTGGCGTAGGGCAGCGAATAGAAAAGGTATTACAGTCATCATTAATTGAGAAGAAATACGATGACCTATATCGTGGGCTATAGTGTAAGAATCAAGAGTCATGTCCCGCTTGCCTGTTTACCCAAACCACGTTCTATATCCTTCATGTATACACATACCAGTGACGAAGGAGTCGATTACCTACCTAATCCATACCACGGCGGTCACATACACAGGGTAGCCACAAGTACCTATCATTCAAAAGACAATTTATAAATCCAGTTGAAATTTTTTTTTTCATTGTTTCTTCTATCTCATCTAACCTAAGAACCTACCTAGTTCTCCGTGACGTTTCCCCTTCATCGTCGACAATCCCGTACGTATGCGTACGCTCTCAGCCTAACATGAAAACCTTCCACTGTTTGAACTTACTGCTGCTACTCAATAGCAAGAATCAGAACCCGGAACCCAGTACCATCCTCATGACACATAAGATCTAACTTGGCAAAATAACACACCACACCTCCCTCCCCCTAATTAATTACACGACCCAGAAGAAACCCAGATTTATCCACCCCATCCCATCCTATCACACCCTCCTACCAAAGCTCTCCTCCCCTTACCTAGCATTCTCACTCCGGGATCTTATACCCCTCGACCTGCAGCACGGTCGCGAGGTGCGCGAACCCGAGCTTCTGCCCCCGGCTGCACGCGAGCAGGTTACTCGTCTTCAGCAGGTTCTTGATGACGCGCCCGTTGACATTCAGCTTCGCCAGCCTCGCGATCTCCTCCTCTCGGACCTCGTGCCCCGTTGCCGTGGCCGCGGCCGCGGTGGACTGGGCCTGGCGGTCGAGGAAGCCCCTCCAGACGGCGCCGCGCGCCGCCTCGTCGAGCGGCGGGTACTCGAGGCTGAAGTGGATGCGGCTGTGGAAGGCCTCGTCCATATTGTGCACCCGGTTGGTCGTCAGGAACAGGATGCCCTCGTAGTACTCGAGCGTGCGGAGGAAGATGGAGACGATGCGGTTGCGGTCGAGGTCGTGCGTGCTGCGCGCCTCGAGGAACACGTCGCACTCGTCCAGCAGCAGCACCGCGTTCCACTTGGCCACCATCTCGAGCACGTCCGTGAGCTTCCACTCCACCTCCGTTGAGTTGGTGCCGAGGTCTCCCGCGCTCATCATGTACAGCGGGACGCGCATGGTTTCGGCTACCGACTCGGCTGTCAGGGTCTTGCCGATGCCCGGTCCTCCCGAGAGCAGCATTATGATGCCACGCCCCTTCCCCGAGATGACGTCGTCGAAGGTTTCCTTGTTCTTGACCTGGCTCTGCGCGAATGCTAAGATCAAGGACTTGTGGCCCTCGGGCAGGACGAGTGAGTCAAACGCATTCTCGTTGAAGGTGATCTCACCGACCGAGTCGATGAAGAACTCGAGCCACTTCTTCGTCTTTAGGGCATATCCACGCACCATGCACGTACAGAGGAGCAGCTGTTCATCGGTCAGCGGCGCCCGTCTGTTCTGGTTTTCCGTAAAGTCGTCGACCTCCTCCCAAGATACAGAACCAGATCCAGAGCAGTTACTCAGCCAGTCATCGTCGTTGTTGTTTCTAGAATCATAAGTGACCTGGACGGCGGTAGCGGCTCGCATAGTGTGGTTGAATGATTTCAGGTACAGCTGGTCGTTGGGGTTTGCCCGGGAATGAGCAGCGGCGTCGATCACAATACGACAATCGACGGTGATTTTGGAGGGACCAAAGTTCGTTTTCTCGATAGCTAGGCCTCTATAAGCCCTGTAGTGGTGGCCGGCTAGCTTCTCAAATAGGCGACCGCGAGCAATGAGCCTGGCAGCGATAGCGTCCGCATCCTGGTGGTAGGCGAGAGGGACGCAGTTCAAGTCGGTAATTGCCATAGTGCCAACAAATGGGAAGATGAAGTAGGGTGTATTGTCATATCCAAACTTGGAGCCATCCCAGTCGACTTTGTCGCACTTCAGGCGAAAGCAAGGTCCATACTTCGCATGATCGATGAATTCACCATCTGTCAGCCGGACTACTACGGGCTTGCCATACCGCGAGGTAAATACGGTACAGCCAGGTTGGAAGATAGTCCACACATGATCGTACGTAACAACCTTGTTCTTGACGTAGTCCTTCGTGGCGATAATCACGTCCTTTAGTTCGGCGTAGAGGACATCGTAGAGCAATTTCAGGTGTGTCTTGGTGTCCTCGTCGTAGTCGCCTGTTAAGGCGGCGGTTAGCTGTTCCCACCGGTGGAAGAATGGTCGAAACGGCGCGGTGAAGATGAGCCGAGTGAGGTTAGTGGTGACACCGGGATAATCTTTTAGAATCTCGTGCAAAACGTTCTTTAGAAGAGGACTTTGGATGACGATACTGTCAATGTCGAGCTTCTTACGAGAGTCGTAGCTCTTCTCTGCGCGGGTGTTAGTACACGTCGACAACTGAACAAACGGAAGACTTACTGTTACGGACGAGAAGAGCGTACTTTTCCGTCTCTTCATTCTCGGCTGCTTCCTCGAGGTCTGCTGGCAATTCCGCCGTCCAGGTGGAATGATTGTGCGCGTCTATCTTCTGGTAAAGATCCTTCTTGTCGCAGACCATGCCAATCAAAACCTTCTCCTTCTTCTCGTTTGCACCCTGTTCCTTCGATTCTGAATCGGGCCTTGAAGTTTCGTCTTTCTCGTCCACCCCCATTACTTCCGGGTTGGTTATGTTGGCTCCGTCGGTAACTCCATCGACAGTCTCAATCTCCTTCTCCACCGTCTTTGCTGCAGCGACTGTTGTAGCTGTCTGATCGGGGGAGGCCATCTTGTCCGACTACCGCGTGGGAGGAGCGGGGTACTAAGAGGAGGATTGGAGGAGGAATCAAGAGAGCAAGTTTCAAATGCACCAACGTCTATCACCAGATATTGGTGTATGATGATATGACACAGGGGGTAATGGAATAGGCAGTCCGGGTCACGTTGGAGGGATGGAATATGTGATATGGGACATGTGGGAAAAAGGGAGACAAGAAGGAAAGAGCAGGAAAACGAAGTAAAACTAGGCACAAGGAATCTAGTCTTCTTTATACCACTGCATACCCTTTGCCTGCCTGCATGTATGCGCTCGCATGCTTTGACTCACTGGCCGCCTCTGCCTGGATTTCTAGCATTGGATCAACTACTCCAATAGTGAGGCTTCCATGGGAGGCAGCCGTCCGCCGTTGAAGGATCTCCGTCCATTCGGAACCCAGTTTCCCTCGCCGGGGTGACACGGGAGATATGCTGCAACACGCTGACATGGAGCCTGACATGTGTTGTTGACGGGTGGTACGTCTCAAGCTATTGAGTGCTGGACCAGGCAACAACTGCTAGATCTCGACTCGCCGAGAAGGCTGCCTAGCAATGTGGTGAGGTACCTAAAGGTTAGATCTTTTCAGCTGCTTATCATTTATCGTGTTGTAAAAGGATGAACCCTGTTGCTCTGTACACGCCACAGATTTCGACCTAGACTGGTTAACTAGCCACACCTACCTACCCGCTGGGCAGTGTCGGCGCAAGTGTGGCTGGGATTTGATATGCTACCTAGTAAACCGTAGAGCAGGGGACTCTCGTTGCCAAAATATTTTCTGAATTATCGCGTATCGCGTCTCTTTGTCTCTCTACTCAACGTGCCATGCGCCATGCCGAACACAACGCCTTCCTTCCTCCTTGTCCCTCGACAGCCATTCCATGTCTATATGTGCGATCCATCTACTAATACCCTCATGGGACGAGCATCTCATCCACCACGTCTACTGGGTATCTTAATAAGAAAATGGTACTGCCGTCCAGAACCTAAAATGCTAATGCTAAAGTCTCCTCTGTCCGAATGCTCTGATTCTTTGCAGCGCCTCAACCTAAAATGATATCCTCGGGAAGCCCAGTCTTGCGATCCTCGACGTGCTTGTAACGCAGACGAACATCCTTCGTGTCTGCCTCTCGTTCGACCACTCTGACGAACTCTAGCGTCGTGACCTTCTTTTCCTTGCCGGCATCCTTCTTCCATTCGTCGAATCGCTTGCGGAGACCCACCTCGTGTTCACCCTCCTTCAACCGGATCAGCGCTTTTTCTCTCATATCTGGTCCTTTGATTGCTGGAAGCATGAAAAAGAGCGTCTCGACATTTGGCCATGATTTCGATATCGTAACCCAGCCCGCATCGGCCGAGGGGTCCAGGTTCGGGGAATCCATCTGTACGGCTAGGTATCGGACCGCAGATCGATCCGCTTCACAGTACTGGTGGCTGGCACAGTAGTATCCTCTACAGCCCCCGTGGCAAGGCTCGAAGATAACGATGTCGACGCTTGGGTTGATATCTTGCACGAGAGTAAAGTCGAAATACGGTGGCCGAAGACTAAGAAGGGCGAACATCTTGCGGTAATGACGTTTTGCGATCCACGCTGAGAGACGGCACGTCATGAACCAGGTCGGCCGCTTATTCTGAACACGAATGGGGGCCAAAGCATGCAGAAACGACGATCGATTGCAGATGTATGTCAGCCGTGGATTGATCGCAGCCTCCCAGATCATAATCTTTATTTCGTCCGGCAGTTCAGGGTATTTGTGGAACTCGGCCAAAGGTTTTGCAAGACGGGGAGACCGGCGCACAGGCGCTGCTCTGTGGGCGTTCCTAACCTGGTCTTTCCTCTGCCTCCTACGGATGCGTTCATTATCTTTGGGCTGAGTAGATAGCGCAGCCGATGGGGTCGAATCTCTTGTGGAAGCCTTCCGGGCGCCAATGCGAGCCGAGCGACGAGGCATACGAAGCTGACCAACTTCTGGGTGTCTTCGTGAGGATCTCCCCCCACGTGATGGTACGGGAGCGTGGTGGACGTCCTGAACGTCCTGGATATCCTGGGCCATTTCGATGTCTTCCTCTAATATATGATTGCCATAACCCTCGTCCTCGTCCTCATCATTATCCCCGCCATTATCCTCATCATTATTCTCATCGGCATATCTGATGTCCCGAGAGTCTTCTAAATTAGAGGTACCATTGCCTGTAGTAGTCCTAGTCGACGAGCTTAGAAGCTGGTCCTGAAGCCGAGTGCGCGTCCTGGGAGTTGTGGTCAAGATGGCATCGAAGTGAACTCTGGTCATAGACCTTGTCATGGGGCGAGAAGACCCCGAGGCTTCAATAAAGGGAGTGAAGGCGACTTTGTGCTGTGGGGTGGCCATGATAGCGGCATCTTCCATCACCACATCCTGCATGTCCGCGTGAGGCGGGTTAGAGGCGGTCCCCTGCATCTCCGCACCAGAAATGCGATCCGCGCCCGTTTGGCGACCCTTTCCATTCGACCTCCTCGGCCGCCGTGGCGTTTCCTCGGACATGGGAGGATTGGGGGGATTAGTGGAGGAGTCTTCCATTTCCTGCGGCCCAAGCCCAACAACTTTAAAATTCTACGTCGGGGAAGGAAATTAAAGGAACGGTGCGACAGCGTGAAATTGGCTAGCTTTATGCTATGATATCGTAGCGGAGAATGAACAAAACGAGGCACGAGACGGATGGTGCGAATTGAAGACGTCTTTGGTAGAAGGTAAAGTGAGTCAAGCGGTTATCAGTCAGGATCTCGTTAGCCTCGAGACGGTGACGAGGGCTTGCGATGGTGCGGGAGCGTGTGTGGTGTGCGTGAGAGCGTCACACGTATCAACCAAGATCTGCAGTCGAGGTAGGTGGCTACAACGACTCACGGATTGGCAGAGACAGAGACAGGGAAGGGGAAAGAAGAGAGAGAAAAGTAGAAAGACTGCGTGTATGCAAAAGGCGGTGATACAAGACGGCAGGGTTGCCCGGAAGTGCGCAGAGGGTGCTTCAACTCAGGTTTGTCTGTGACTTGGAGATCAGCGTTCGAGGTCGGTCCCCCCAGGAAATCCGGAGGACGAGACGAGACGAGAGCCGACCAGCGAAGGGACCAGCGAAGGGACCAGCGAGAGGTCGAGCTGAAGGGTCGCGCGAAGGCCCGACACAGACGAACGACGGATGGCAGTGATGGAGGCTCGCGGTAAGGAACGGATGGATGTGTGTAGTATGTATGAATGATGGTAGGGGACGGGCAAGCCTACCTCGGATCTATTAATTAATTAATCGGTGAGTATTGGGCTTCCAGTGGTGGTTGTGATAAGAAGTGAAGCTGGAGCTGGAGCTTCAGTGCGGGGCAGAATTACTACCTACTACACTAAGGCAGAGCTACAGAGTGACTTGGGGGATGCACACATGATGCAAATGCAAATTCGCAGCGGTAGCGGCAAATTTCATGGTGGGGTGGGTTTTATGTAACTAGGTACCTAAAGGTCACCTAAGGTAGGCCTACATCCAGCAGCCCAGTGCATAAGATACAGTAGCCAGCGCATGCAAGTAGCCCGTGCGTTGGCACATGAGCTGTTCCTATAGGGGGTACCTTGTCCTTGCAATCCGTACCTTACCTATTGCTTTCTAGCACTGTACCGTACTTACCCCAGGTAGGTTAGGTACTCACCTTCATACAAGGTATTGGGTATGTATTATGTATACCGACCTCTTACATACCTAATACTAACCTAGGCTAGCTGAACTTAGGTCAGCCCTCTTTTCATTAGGTATGTTACCGATGTACTGTCTCTTCATATTTCTTTCTCAGACAGAAATCCCGTCATAATAATCTGAAGCGACAAGAAGAGAGAAATTCGCAACACAAGACTGCCCCCCTTCTTCGGTTCGCAACTATAACTCCAGGGGGTGGTTCGTGCCTGAATTGAAACATCCCAAATCCCTACCCCGTCGGTTCAGCCAATTCGCTATTTTTGGCCTTGTCCACCATGTGTTGGGATCAAGAATCTGCAGAATATCCGTCGATCCCAATCGTCATTGGGCGAACCCCAAGGAGGATTCTTTCTACCATGGCATATTTTTTCTTCTCGAGTCGCCGTTTGAAACACCACACCTAGTCAGTCAGTCCCCTTCTTCGCCCAAGGCACCAAGCCCGCCTACGCAAGTGCGCCATTCAAGTAAGCCGCCAAGATGGCGCTGCCAAGGAAGAGCACCTACATCCAGGGTTACCAAATGATGTTGCATGCGATCTAGAGGGACGATAACTTAGGTCTACTCTCGTCGGTTTCGTTAGATTCCCATGATTCATTTTATCGTGTCGCTTCTAGGGAGTGCTTCGACAGCTACTTAACCGTAGACGAGCGGCCCAGCCCAGCCCAACCAACCTAGAGACGTTGATTAAAACTGGCCTACCCGGTCTGATCTTAGGTTAGATGAATGCAGGACAGATACTATATAGTGGTGAGAAATGGAACAACCCGGACGGCCATCACCACGTGCCATGACGTGCAAGCAGCTTGACAGCAACGTGTGCCTCGAGCGCCAACGTGTTCATCCAGCTTCGGGCCGTGTCAGCAGCAGAAGTGGACCGCCAACAAAGTAGCAGCCAGACAAGGGGGCTTCAATAAGGTTAGATAACCCCACACATGTCGCTCGCAGCCGAGAGCGGCGCGCGCCTCGGACCCCTTCTTCAAGCCGGGGAGAGGGGGTTAATAGGGTTCGCGGATGCTTACCTACCTGCCTACCGGCCTACATACCTACATGAGTAATCTGGGGAGTGGGATTTCTACAGTCAGGGCCCAAGGAGTCTCCCATGCACGTACAATGAGGCTCTTGAATATACCGTCGTAAGCCGAGCGTGGGTGTGATCGAGTTCTACCTACCTTAGTCTAGCAAGCATCTAAACCGCCCCCATCCGCTTAGGCTCACATATCGGCAGTCGATCAGCTAGGTATTTCGTAACCTTAGGTGGGGGTTCCCGAACTGCAACGGGCAGATACAGATACCTACCTACGGCAGGCCTTCTTTCCTACTAGTCCTCACCAATGGCGAGGACAATGTCTGTTCGTCATGTAGAACGACCATCCAGTACCGTGTCGAGATATTAGCAGCCTGCAGCTGTTGCGTCACGCAATCTTTGCAACGTCTTGGCAAAGCTCCAGCTCTATCCCATATACTTTAATCCATGCAGCGCCTGGAAAGGCAAACCCGCGAGTGAGGGGAGATGGACGAGGGGGAAAAGATGATGGCCGTAAGTGGGGTGGTGTGTACGAGAGCCAATAACGCCATCTTAATAACGGCAGACACATGCCTTCGTGCTGGGTTCGCGGATGAGATTGATGCTATAAGATAACCCATAAACCGCCACTTTATGCTCGAGTTCTACGCCGGTCGACTATACCTTTGCAAGCCGTACACTGCCCAACATGTGCCCATCATACGATACTCTCGATGGGAACTACTATATAAATCCAGGGTCATTATAACATCGAGCAACCTAAGCATATACGTCCTAGAGGCGACCTACGGATCATCGACGCCCTTTAGAAGTATATGTCTTCCTCCTCTAAATAGCACAATCTATTCGCTTGGTAAACATGGTGTGTGGCCCTTCCATCCATTACAGAAAGGACAACAACGTTAACGAGCTCACAGGTATCCATGGTTACCGAGCTAATTGGCTAAGCTAATACAAGATCCCAAGAGAATAGGGAGAACATCGGGGCATATCTCCCTATCTAAGATGTGCTACGCCTGGCGCGTGAGTACTTTATACACCCCCTTATCACCTCTCATTGGCCTGTCTCGGGAGTATTTTGACTCCCGAGACATGTTTTCCACAGCCCCTGGAAGAGAAGAATAAAGAAAGAAGAATAAAAGAGAGAGAAAGTCCCAAACATAACAATTACTAACTTCGATACCCCAAAGTGGTGGTACTACTGCCTGGAATGCGGTCGGGGGCCCCTGAACGGAGAGCCAATATTTTGCTGGAGGACGACTTGCGACTCGGACTATGTCCACACGCCATACTGCCCCAATCTCACCTTCGAGGACCACTACTCCCACGGGGCTGACTGTTTCGAGTATGGGATGTATCACAAATGGTACTAGCCCGTTGTTGATGTTCGGAGAGAGCATATTATTTAAAGCTTGGGAGAGGAGGATAACTCACTCGATAATAAGTCACCGAGCAGATGCGAGGTGGTCGGTCGTCTCTTCTTAGGACTTAGAAAAAGTCCATTCAAGGGGGTTTTATCTATTCCTAATGGGCCATGGGCGAGAACACGGGCCCTGGTAAGAGTAATATTGGTGCGCAAGGGAAGGGATGCTACATCTTGAAGGCGTCGTTATACTGCTTTCAGCGAGTTCTAAAGTCTGTATCGGCTTGTACTTGGGGGAGCAAGGAGTTGAGAGTTATTCGAAGGGATGAATGACGCTATACGAATGTAATGGCCGGAAGGAAATATAAAGAGGCATAATACGTGTCGCGAAAGCGACGCCGCTAATCACGTTTTGCAATTAGGGCTGATATAGTCTGCGATAATACGTTTATCTAAATACTTAACATCCTTTTTCGTCCGGTTTTGGGCTCGGCCTAATGTTCTCGTGATACGGACCCTATACTCGAGGACTTAAAAGGGGAAGGTAGGAAGGGCAAGGAAGATAGGTCCAGTCCCGGATCGTATTTGAATTATTTCAGCGCGAAGTCGGGAAATAGGGCTGTTGTTGATATCGTCTTGGGATATGTGTGATGCCGTGGAGACAGGTAGGTAGCTGAGACTGATACTGTGGGGGGTTCTATTTATTTATCCCTATTTCTTTCGTCGGCGTTAGGCGTGAGAGAGGGAACATGGGGGTGTAAGGAGTACGGGCGGTAAGTAGTGCCAGACCACATTGGTGATCTAGACGATACGATAGGCTGAGGGAGTGTAATTCCGTATAGCAGAACTTTACGGTAACTCGACCATTGTCGGGGATTTTATTCCCGGGCGGCGAAGGCGGTTGTTTCCTTGATGTGGCGGGATGAGTGCGTCGCTGATGTATATATATATATGTGGGTGTGGGTGTGTGGGTGACTATAATAAAGTATACGTGTAAGTGCCCTATGCCGGTACTCCTGCTCGTGATAAACATTGCATTTCGCCATTAATCATTCATGTACCTTCTCCACCTACCCATATCAATAGGATCTTTTCACTTGTATTAACAGCTCCCTCCATTGGGTATTTTCGTCATCCATTCGAGCGAGCTGGGATTGCGTGTTCTAAAGACGATGGGTTGTCATGCTCGCCGTATGAGACTATTCACCTCCATTTACGATTGACAGTACAGTTGAGGGCACTAGATGAATATGCCTACCTTGCGCTTCGCCTGAGTTCAAAATAGGCACATGAAACCAGATATATGTCAGTATAAAACATCATAAATGTATTACGTTCTATATCGTAAACTTCTTACAATCTTGTTTTAAACTCTAGCCCTAGATAAGTCTTTAACTAGGTATCTATTTTGAGACGGCACACTAGATCCTCTGAGCTCCTTTCCAAAAGACACGGCTGTCTACCAAATACTTTCATCATCAAAGGACCGGTCTAACCACTGCGATACCTTTTCCCTCCCATCTACGTCTTTATATCTCCGGCCAGTGGTCTTCTTCATATGCCCATGCCCATCATTATGCCGGTTCTTCCTCCGGTGATGGCTAGAATCGTCATCACGTCTTTTCTCGTGGCGTCTATGACTCGAAGCACCGCCCTTGCCAGCAACGCTTCTATCGCTCGCGGGCTCTTTGCTTTCGGTGGCACGTACTTCCTCTTCCTCGCCCGTATTCGCGCCAACGACTTCAGGTGCTACAGCGTCTCCACTGCTGACGTTCGAGTACTCCTGGACCTCGATTTGCGGGGCCAACTGATATGGGTTCAGTTGCGGATACTGTGCGTAACTCCCAAGCACAAGGTTTCCAGTGACATAAGGCGTAGCCACGATGGCTGTTGACATCGCTGCATACTCTTGTGCTACCGGGATAGGGTCTTGATGGTATATGCCCGAGCGTGAACCAGCAATCATGTACTCCCACTGGCCTATGATGCATTAGTGAAACTTCAGAAAATTTGGGAGTACACTGACCGTCCACTGTCTTTCGGCCTTGGTAAGTAAAACTTCCGCTCTCCGGATCTAGGTAAGGAGTTGACCACGCCGAGTCCGCGGGCATGCTGTCTTCGTTTGCCACATCTGTGTGTACGGCTTCTTCCTGGGTCTTCTCATCCTGCTCGTCGTTGACATCGGATTCGTGTTGATCATCTTCCTCATCGTGATATTTATGTCTGCGATGATGTCGGCGCCTATGGCGAGATGAATAATGAGAACCGTAGTGGGCCATTGAGCTTTTTTGGCTGGAGATATCTGTTTCACTTAAGGGGTTTGGGGAAACAGTCTCGAGTTAAATCATACAAAACATAGCCGCATATCGGCGTGGTCCACACGATGACGACAAGGGCGTTCTTAAATACTATCATCGATACCAACCAAAACCCCCGGCGCCTCGTTCGCCTTGTCTGCGATCTATCGCACTTAGCGCTAGGCAGCCCGATGAGTAATGAGTGGTGTGTACAGCATCTTCGGAAACATCACGACACCGGGGGTCCCTGCAATCATAATAATAAACCCAATATCAGCCATTATGCAGTTTTCCTAAGGTGGAAAGGAGGCTTGAGGGAAGATTCAATCCGGTCCCCCCATGGAAGAGTCGAGAATGAACTTCCAATAGGCAATTCGAGGCGCACCACGAGGCGATTCTGGCAACGCATTATGAGTGGCTAATGACGGGAACCAATGTTATGAAAACCTGCCGTGTGGTTCAAATATGCACGCCAACTATGTCCTGCCCGCTTCCTAGAAACCCAAGGAAGCCGGTGAGGAGCGTAAGACGTCTCATCTTTTGGGTGGCGGCCAAAACTGCAAGTAATAAGCTATAATGGGAATAGAAATGCTGCAGATGGACAGAAAACAAGCAAAGTACTTGAATCGAGTGATCTAATACGCAAGCAAAGATGGTGGCTGAACCAAGCCCTGCATGCAGGTACTAGGGTGGGAACTCGGGAGAAAGTAAGGCTGTCTGGTTCACACTCTCATGCTGTCCACCCTTTTTTGTTCTGACTGCCTAATGCCGGCATTTCCGCCTATCTCTTATGCCGCAGATCCTTGACTATTATGATGTAATATGAATTGGGTGGTCGCAATAACATCTCGGAGCTCAAGTTCTGCGGTGATCGCAAGCTCTTCAGGAACATACCTGGTATTAGGAAAATGCCGCACTGGTCCTAGACATATAATATCCATGTGAGAGATACAATATTTGACCTAGGAGTTTACTGAAATACCGTTGGTGTACCTATATAGACTTAAAATGAAGATGAATTGTTCACCTGGAGAGATTATAACGAGCATAACAAGTCGAGATAGCCTTATCATCATATTACCGGCCCGGTGCAGCTCGTAAGCGTTATGGCAACTGGTAAGTACGACTCCTTACGACTTATCAGCTGCAATCGGCTTATGCCAGCCCCTGAACCAGCTGGATTCAGGGGTAATGTGTTGAAGCTACTCACTGCGTGCTCTTTTCTAATGATTATAATTTTGCAAGATATCTTCGAAAAACATCCCATAGGATTATAAAAATGAATACTTTTGTATGGGGGGCGATACTCTTTAAGGATGACATGATGAGTTTATAACGCAGTTACCATAAGAGATGAGGTCAGCCATGAGAAATTTTCATAGGCGATCTAATAGTGTATAGGATTCCCATTCGTGAGATAGTCGGAGACTCGAGGTTAAATTATTGAACAGGCTGTTAAGTAATGTGTCTTTACGTGTTATTCTATTCTACGTCGTGGTTTGTTAGCAAGGTAATTCTCCCCATTGTCTTTAGTTGTCTTCCGTTTGTCAATTTTCCTTTTTAGACGATGCTGCCATTTCCGGTATCAACCTCTAGGTTAACGTATTCCGTGGCATATATTGTCCTTGGGTTCTTTTCGTTAATAAGTCTTACCATAGAGCATACCAGCTCCTTCACTTGTCGACCATTTATAGATCGGGCCTTCTCTACCCATACATGTACCTTTCTCTGAGTCGTAGGATTAGATACGGTGTATCCATTTGTCCGAAATGCCTCGGTGGTAATATTTGTTTCAACTACCGTGATGAGAGTTCGATGCTGACATGGTATTTCACTCTATCAATATCACAGCGAATAATGACGACAAAACTATAGATACATGTGCTTGGATAACCGCACGCACACGATAGAGGAAGAAGGTCGATAGCATAAGCGACCTGTACCCCACACAACTAGATCCGGGTTAGACTTCAAGGTGAGGATCTGTATCGAGAACTCACTTATAGATCGGGCATTGGGTGCGCTAAGTAAGGTATTGTTAAGCTGGGAGCCGCATCAGTTAGAATATAACATGTCCCTTTCCGACCTGCATATAAATTATCGATAAGTATGAGCGGCCGCAGTAGTTGGAATCCGACAAGCCCGCTGACCTATAAGAATATGAAGCAACAAAAATTTTCTCTCGTGCAATATCTGTGATGCGGTACGATGACGTCTGGTGAGCCATCGTGGTCATGCTGCTGGTCTATCTGCCACCCTTTTTATCACGCGTCACAACAAGTACTATATACGACTATCAATATGAACCAATAGAAGCGAATGCCAATTCCACGGAGCTAATATCAAGTTATTTAAGGTGCTTTATTCAATGCCGAAGCTATACCCTAGTAAACTAATATAGGAAGTGCGGAGGCGGCAACCCCGTATTGGACCTCATCAGCCGCCGAGAATTAAACAAATGAAAAAACGACAACATGCTAAATAGGCACAATCAACCAGTACCCAGGTTTTGGTAGTTGGTCGTCGGCATATTTCGTGGCTTGCGAGGATATATAGGCGCGATAGATATGCATATGTATAGGTGACCAGCACCACCTCACCTTCCATTCGAAATCTCTGTCGTCGCCAGAACACATTCACTAGTCTCCATCTCCATCTGCGAAAATGAAAGGGCTTTTCTTTGCTTTTGCACTGGCCGTGCCTACCCAGGCGGCGCTTCGATTCGGATGTTCGACTTTGACCATCCAGCGCCTCGATCCGCTCGTCGAGCCGGGAAACGTCCCTTCGGCCCATCTTCACCAGATCGTCGGTGGAAACGCCTTCAACGCGTCTATGCTACCTGAAGATGGAGACATCGGCGAGAAGGGCACCTGCACAACATGCACGTTCTCTGAGGACTTCTCTAACTACTGGACCGCCGTCATGTTCTTCAAGCACACGAACGGGTCTTACAAGCGTGTACCGATCATGCAAAACACTGCCCTGCCCAACGGTATCAACGGCGGAATGACAATCTACTACACTCAACAAGACTTCTTCTCAAACGGCAACCAGAAGATTACAGCCTTCCAGCCAGTAAGCATATCATATCATTGACATGAGTAGCCATAGGAAAAACTGACAACACAGGGTTTCCGTATGACGATTGGCAGTCCGACAGCCGAGTCTAAATACGGCAAGGGCCTGAAATTCGTGTGTTTGCAAGACAAGGGGACGAGATTCCCCGAACTCGACGACTTCCCCACGCAACAATGCGTGGGTGGTATTATGACCGTTCACCACTTCCCCGCGTGAGTGATCCTAACTCGATTGTAGTCACATTCCAAAATGCTGACCCGTAAATCAGATGCTGGGACGGCAAGAACCTCGACAGCCCCGACCACCAGTCTCACATGTACAACACGGTGAACGACGCATTCCAGAACGCAGGCGCCTGCCCGGCATCGCACCCCATCCGCGTGCCGCAGGTCGCCTACGAGACCCTCTGGGACACGACGCAGTTCAACAGCATGTGGCCCACGGACGGGTCGCAGCCGTTCACGCTTAGCTACGGCGACAACAAGGGTTACGGCACCCACGCCGACTACGTCTTCGGCTGGAAGGGCGATTCGCTCCAGCGCGCCATGGACTCGGGCTGCATGTTCAACGCTTGCGAGAACGGGAACCCGCTCGCGTCCCAGGCTGTGACCTCGATGAACCAGTGCACCGTCCCGACGACGGTTGACGAGGACATTGACTCATGTAGGATGCCCGTTATAAGGACCTCATATTGATAAGTCTCGAGCTAACGATTTGTGTTTTAGGGCTCCCTGCTCTCCCCGGCATGGCTATGTAATTTGGTTAAGATGGATTTAAATGGCAAAAGAGTCCCAACCGGATCTAACACATAAGCGCTCGCGTCCTTCATTGATTTACCGTCAAAGTTGTACCAACGTTGGTAGGAGCGTGCTGTGTCTTGGGGAGCAAAAATATCTAACCTAGGTACATTCGTTAGAAGTCAGTTTTTGAAGTTGTCAATTGGAATTATTTCTGTTGGATTAATTTAGAGCGTTAAAGTTTTTTGATAGCAAGTAACTCTTTACATCAAGTTTCCCTTTAATGCCGTACATGCATACTGTCTGAAAGAAAAGAGCGCAGTATATGACACGATCGTTGGACTGTATTAACTTAGGTGGGCTTTTCTAACCTGTATTAACCTCCGTTTTAATAACGGTATGGCGAGAGGCAGTCCGGCAAAAAGGTTTACATACTAGGAGCTGATCAAGTGAACAAAGTACGTCGACCTCTTATCGGTCTATAGTTTTTTGTCGGAGTTGGATCGACTCGTTACTGTTATGTACCTGGCATTTAGGTACTGTGAGTTTATCTATAGGCAGCTGGATTAGAGTGTATCCCGTCTTATGATATTATATAGTTCCCAAAGTTTAGCTTCGCATTTAACCGTTGGCCACCACTGCTAATGTGTCGTTTAAGTTTCATCTTATAGTTGGGAAAGGCACAACCATCCAAGACCTTTACCTAAGTTTTTGACATCACGTGACTTACGACGTACGAATTATTTTATTTCCCCACGTATTTTACCAAGTACAAAAATCTGAAATGGTTGCATTCTGATTTTCAACGCATTTAAATTATAGGTAGATGGTTCGCGGCAAACCTTTCCTATAACTTAAGCACGTCCTGGTCTTTACCTGGCGTTTTTATTATGAAAATGGCCGACCAGCAACGGTCACCATGCCGCATCCTCATCATGGCCTCCGGCAATGGCTCCAACTTCCAGGCACTTATTGACGCCGTTGCTGCAGGACGTATCCCAAACAGCCAGATCACACGTCTTATCACGAACCGCGCAAAAGCATACGCTACAACCCGGGCGGACCAGGCGGGTATGATTTTTCCTTGACAGTTATTAGAATTTCCTGACTTTCTATAGGTATTCCTTGGGAATACTTCAACTTAATTAGTAACGGATTCTTACCCAAGGGAGAAAAGGACGAGAAGAAGGTGGCTGAAGCACGCCGGCAGTACGACGCCGCTTTGGCAGAGAAAGTGTTATCTCAGGACAAGGAAAAGCCGGACTTGGTTATTCTCGCTGGATGGATGCACGTATTCTCGAGTGCCTTCTTGGAACCTTTAGAAAGGGCAGGGACGAAAGTTATTAATCTTCACCCGGCCTTGCCTGGTAAGTCTCTAAACTAGCGTAAATCGCCTGCTTACAACTTGGGGTAGGGGAATTTGATGGGGCTTGTGCGATTGAACGTGCTTTCGACGAGTTCAAAGCAGGACGACTAACGCGCACTGGTATCATGGCTCACTATGTAGTCCTGGAAGTGGATAGGGGTGATCCTATTTTGGTCCAGGAGATTGAGTGGCAGGGGGAGGAGCTGGACGAATTGAAGGAGAGGATACATTCCCACGAGCATGAATTGATTGTGAAGGCTGCGGCGAAGGTAGTTGAGGAGATATTAGAGGGGAGGGCAAAGTGAGGATTTCTTCATGGTCTCGTGCATTTGCCTGAGTATGATATTACCTCTGACACGGAAAACTGCAGACTGCCAGTCTAACATGCACGATAATTCGATGGACTTTCGAGCCAGGGAATCGGGAGTTTAGTCTGATTTCAATACTAGACAAGACGGAGGAAATGAAACCCCGAGATCTACTGTGTGTTCTCTTCATTTCCTCAAGAAAAAGAACTTGAGACTCAAGAACTTGTATCAAGAGCCTTTAGAAACTCAACTTGGTTCTGAACCACGGCCATGTACCCCTGGAAAGAAGCATCGAAGCCAGTGATCGACAGTTCTAATCTCTTGAAGTCTCAAGAAAAAGCTGGCTATGACTTTAAACACTATGTCATTATTTATTTGGAGATCGCTGCGTACTCTGACGGATTAATTCAGATCCAGATCCAGATCTAGCAAGTGCCACTTGTCGATCTTAGTAGGCCCACTGTTGAGGATTTTATCAATTGGGAGGTGAGCAAGCGCGAAAAAGTCGGAAAAGGCTTCCAGCAGAGGCTGAAGAAGCCTGCCTATGCTGCGATGCAGGTATTTACCATCTCAGGGCTCATTGAGCGCAAGTATGGGACGGGGGGAGAGGCTCCTACTTGGACGATGTAGGGGCTCGCGGAAGAACTCAAAAAACACGTCGGTAAGGGAACAATATTCATCGAATAGAGTTCAAAGGATGTCACTAAGAGTACGATTACTGACAGAGGAAAAAAAACCCGACCGGGGCAGGATGGGACGAAGAAAGACGCGAGTCCGTTCGACATGTGCAAAGTACCATGAAAGAGACAGGGACAATTCATTCCAATGACACTTTCACTATACATACGACCACAGATGGCCTCATAAACAACTATGGAGTTACCCTAGCGAATATGAATGCTATTGTCGTTTATCGACACATCGTTCGACCAACCCAGATGATCCTTATGTCTGGATTTGCGGGCAGTTCATACCAAGTGTGAGAGAAGACCGAGAGCACGAACAGTCCGCAAGGTTACTTTCTAGGTTGGTCTACCATGTAAGATCCCGAGTATTGAACTAACCCCCAAACCCGCTATCAAAGCGACAATTACGTACACAGAGTCGACTCAAATTGGTTGAAACAATATTCACATCTACATTCCCAGCCTTCTGGCAGACACGTAAGACATTAATCCTCTTCTGTTCTTGTCATCTGAATTGATGCCGTATTTATGACTGTGGAAATAGGCAAAGCAGGTAGTTGAGGGGATCAATCGGGGTGCCGAACCCAGTGCAATGAAATGAGAACGATCCCTTGGAAGAGAAGCTAAACCCTTTGCCAGAAGGTATTCTCGTCTCCTGCGGCAGTACTTCCGCTTTGCTGGACTTGGTTTTAGCACTCAGTGTTTAATACTCCTCAATTATCGACGGCCTAGAATTCTACATGGAGGTGCGGTCCTTTCGTCAACATGAATTCATGATCTCCTCTGTCCTGCTAGACTGGCTAGACCAAGAGGTTATACTTATAGAAGAATTAGAAGACTGTTGGATTTGACTTATTTAACATACCCAAGCATTTTGATTGGATAGCCGAGCAAAATGCTGACCGAGACAATTGGCTACACCGAAGCTATAAAGGACTACGACTGTTTCTTTCTCAACGGGGTCATAGTTCAAATATATGCTAATTGTAGACTGTACGGCGAAGATTACAGCACAATTCTTGTACTGAAGATTGGCAAAGACAACCCGAAAAGAAAATACTAAGTTGGTCTCACTCCATCATACAACCTCCCGTGGTTTCCTTTTTGAATTTGTGTACCCTCCCCTTTTCCCGTTCCATTCATTCTGTAGCCTCCCGGTCCGGCATCTCTAGCGTCGGCAGGGTCCATGACCGGCGGCTCTGACCCCCTGATCTCGACGGTCCTTTAGTGCCGTCCGGGTGACCCCTTTCGTAGCCTCTGCTGACCAAACCTACAAGCGGGGGTAATCAACATTAATGCAAGCCTACGTGGCAATAAAGGGGGGGTTTTATGGTATGGAGGGAGCGTGGGGGTAGTACAAGCCCGAAGCCTTAAATTCAGACTTTTCACTGACCAGTTTGGAGTTGCCCTCCATCACTATTACAACCACAACCCCTTAGGATAGTGTCCCTAGTAATAGCTTTTATCACAACAAATACGTTTATACCCTCATATAAGGCCTGCATCGTGGCATAGCTCATTTCTTCTCCTTCGATTTCTCTTCATTCTCATTTCCATAACCACGTCTTGTAACCAAATAACAATTCCCAAACTTTCACGATGGCAGTTACTAATGACACCACCTTTCCAGAGAAAACCAGAGGATGGTATCAGGATGATCTGACTGAAGTCAATGAGCCTATGAGAAAGCTTCTGGAGAACTACTCTAAGGTGCCTCGTTCAGAGGTTGTCAAGCATGTGAACAACATGGCAAGTATTTGGCCTAGAATATGGCCTTGAAGCAGGCTAACCGAACTGCAGCGCGAACGGGGCTTTGCGTCCAATCCCTACCCGTGTATCGGGCTCCACCGCTTTGCGACTCTGACTCTGCTCACCCATCCCCTATACGACACGATTGTCAAGCGCCTCAGGGCCGCAGACGCTACCTACCTAGACATTGGTTGCTGCTTCGGGCAGGATCTGCGACAGCTAGTCTACAATGGTGTGCCTTCTGAGCGGCTTATTGGCCTGGACATCTCAGGGGCCTTGATGGAGCTTGGCCACGACTTTTTCCTCGATCGCGGGACACTGCGGTCACGCTTTATGGTAGCCGATGTTTTTAAGGGGCCGGCGCAGGGATCGGTGTGGACGGAGCTAGAGGAGCGTGGTGTCGACGTAATGCACTGCAGCGCCTTCTTCCATTTGTTCACTCTCGAAGAGCAGATCTCTGCTGCAGAACATCTCGCGAAGCTTATCAAGAAAGGCGGAATTATTGTTGGGAGGCAAATGGGCAGTGTGAAGCCCGGAGATGTTCCCGCTGTCAAGGAGCATAGTTTCAGCTATTGGCACGACGTAGCTACGTTCGAAGCTATGTGGCGGAAGGTAGGGGAGGCTACACAAACACAGTGGAAGGTTGAAGGTACCATGGATATGTTTGGAGTCAACCCTAGCAGCCCTTTAACGGATGAGAACAGCCGCCGACTTCTGTTTACTGTTACCAGGGTTGAGTAGACAACAGTAGAGCATAGCAAGTAGCATATTACGTACTGAATAGCATTGAATTTTAATAATAATACCTAATCAAGGTATAAATTTTTTTAAAAGGCCTGAGACTTTGACTTAAATAAAAGTTTTAGCTAATCGTTAATGTTAAACCTTTCCTGGTGTCCAAAAAAATGTTTAATAAATAAATATATGTAAACTATAAACCGGGTAGTGAAGAGGATACAGTCTGGATATCAAACCCCTATATCTAACTCCCTTATTTGTGCCACCCCTTAAACTCCCTCACAGACCAAGCCCGCAGCTATGTTAATGTTGCCTTCTATTATACCCTTTCATCTTCACCAACACTGACACCTTGGCAGCATGCTTGTTCCAGAAAATAATTTAAAATAGATAGACTTGGCTGATCGTAAAGAGACGGATATCGAAGAGTATAATAACGCGAATCAAGACAGAGAGTCTCTGGGTTCGCGCTCAATTCTTCAACCACCCATACAACGTGATGTTGATGAAGCTGTGTTACTCCGCAAAATTAACTAGCATTTCTTGGCCGGCAAGCATTCCTATTCCATGTTAAGCTTGCAATTCTGACAGTCTGTAGGGTTAATTATCTTTAATACTCTCATTTGGGGTTACCGGAAGAGCTTTACCTTAAGGGTGAGCAACCAAGCATTGATCTAGCCATCTTTTCCACGCCATTCATACTCTTCGAAATCCCACTATAAAGTAGGATAGGAATAATGATATTCTGGCATGAACTAAAGGGAAGGGCTATAAGCAGATATTCCAGGACACACCATCCAAGAAGACTCAAATGCTTCATCAAGGCAATCAATTCATAGTGGGCCTAATATCTGGAATTGAAAACAAGCTTGCTAAACAAGCCCTTAAGCCCTTGCAATAATAGTATGTATGAAAATTATGAAAATTTGTTTAAATCACTGTTATTATTATATATCTAGGTAGTACCCTAAATACTGATAACAATAACAATAATACATAAATGTTAAGACGTAGCACAATAACGCTGGCGAGAAACTAAACAATTGTTCCTACAGAGGCCTCAAGCAAAGCCAGTGCTGACCACCCAGCTTACGTCGTCGTTGAATGCGGAGGCGGCGTCAAACGTGTGAACGCCACCGTTGCTCGCAACGTAGCCCACGTTTGCGTAGTGGCGGAAGTAGCGGGTGGGATAGCCCCAAGCTCGAATGGAGCTGCCCTGGCCGTTGAGGCCGGCCTGCGGGCAGAACGTGGCGTCTTCGTGGAACTGCTTGGTGCCGTCGTTGGCGTCGAGCTTGAGCTCGAAGTTGTTGTGCCGTATGTAGCTGCCGGCGGTGTCCTTGGACTCGAACGAGAAGCAGGCGCTGTTGCCAAGGCCGGCGCGGACCGTCCAGCTGGCCTGCTGTTTGAGGGCCGTGCTGCTGGACGACGAGACGACCTGGGTGTTGACGGTGGAGTCGGTATGCGCGAGATAGCGTGTCGTGTAGCCGGGCGTGGTGGCCTGTAGTGATACTGAGGACCCGACGGTGAGCGCCGGGCCGCTGGTCAGCGACGTAGTGGCATATTTGGCGGCTACGATGTTGGCTTGCACTGAGTTCTCGGTGGCATCGGACGGATAGCCGGAGGTCATCACGCCCTCATAAAACGTGCCCTGGGCGCCGTTGCTGTTGTCGCCGCCGATACCGAGAATGATGGCACCTTCCTCGTGCATAGGGTTGTAGCCAGAAGGGCGCGCGCCGCTGTAATATGTCGACAGTGAGCCGGACGCAGCGTTGGCGCCGCGGATCGCCCATTGGTTTGGCTTCCCCTTGATGGCCGCAGTGACGAAGCGGTAGGAAATCGACGGGTCGCCAGTGTTTTGGCCAGCGCTGGAGCCAGAGAAGAGGCCGTTCTCAAGATCCGCCATGACCCAAGGCCCGCTGCCGGAGCCAGTGCCCCAGGAGCTACAGGTCCCATAGTAGATGGCCTCCATGTGGGCGTCGCCCGTATCGCGATTGTTAGTCTCGGCGTTGCCGTAGTCGAAACAGCAAGCACCGTTGTAGTGGGTCCCATCGAGGACCGCGTACATGCCCTCCGACCCGTCGCCTGTAGCTATGCCGCTGGTGGCATCGTTGCGGTAGCCGGTGCCGGGAGAAACGAAGACGCCGTACGCCTTCTGACCGTTCAGAGTGACTGGTGCGCCAGTCGCGCTGGCCAGGTTGTCATAGCCATTGGATTCCGGGCCGCTGAAGCCGCCGGGCGGCGCCTGGGTCAGGTGATTACCATTGCCGGACTGATCGTAAATGATGGTGATGAGACAGGTCGTGCCGGAGCAGAAGGTGTCTTGGGCGGCGGCATTGGCGACACCGCCAGCAGACAGCGGCGCGATGGTGGTCGTGGTACTGTCAGAGCCGCGTTGCACCTGGTAGAGTGGACCGGTGTAG
The DNA here is from genome assembly GCA_022695795.1 of Biscogniauxia marginata. Lineage (NCBI taxonomy): Eukaryota > Fungi > Ascomycota > Sordariomycetes > Xylariales > Xylariaceae > Biscogniauxia > Biscogniauxia marginata. The sequence goes on along the minus strand of MU404058.1, from coordinate 3,368 downwards.
GCGCTGTACAGGGCGCGCGTGGTGCTATGCGCAGCAACGCAGGGCGTACCTCCGGAGGAGTAGATGTCACAGGGCCCAGCGGCGACAAGGGAGCCCATGGCAGCAAGGCCTAGAGCGAGTAGGCGGCTTCGTCGTGAGAACATGTCTGGTCGGGGGGGCGGGCACGTCTGTGAGCGTTTTGAACTCATTGATGAGAAGCAAGCCCAGATGGCCGCCAAGCAGAACAGCTACATCGTGGGGTTTTAACCTGCACCGCGTGGTGCCTGGCCTGGCTTGTTCTCATCTTGATCTGCCCCTGGTCACAACTTCATGTCGACGATTTGACACTATTCGCAGGGAAACACCGCTAACCGCACAGACCCCTAATTGCAATGCGTAATCTATAATTAACACCCTCTTACTTATTTTATTTACTGGTAATTATATTATAATAAAACTTAATTAAATTAATTAAAAAGCTATATTATAAAGTTATTATATTATAATATATAATTTTAATATAATAATAATAATAATTTTTATTAAATAAATTTAATTTTTTTTGAAAAAAATTAAAAGTTTTCTTATAATATAAATATATATAAATTATATATAAAGAAAAAAAAGAAGTTTTATAAGTTAAAAGTTTATTATTATAATTTAATAATATATATAAAGCTTAATAATAAAATAATAAATAAACACTTTATTATTAACGTGTTTTATAAGTAAATAAGTTATATAAATAAGTAAACTAGTTTTTATAATTTTTATAATTTTAATTATTAAAAAACATTTACGTGGTATTAAAATTAATTAATTATTATTATTATTTAAATCGTTTTTTTGGTTTTACGCTTTAAAAATTAAAAACTATAACGAACCTCCTTATATGTTTTTAATTAATTAACTTTATAAGTAAATACGTATTAGGTTTTCTTAATTTAAAGGTAATAATAAATCGAGGTTAATTTAAAAGATTTATAATGCTTTATTTATTAAAGAGATTTTAAGGTATTTTCATTATAATATTAAAAAGTAATTATAATTTTAAATTAATAGCTAAAAAACAAGAATAAATAATTAAATATAAAAAAATTTAAATTTATTTAAACTTTTTTTTTTATATTTCTTATTTCGGTATGTTAAATATTATTAGATTTTTTTATTTTTAAGAATTTAATATACTAGATTTTTATAAATTCTTAAATTAACGGGAATTTATATTATATAACGTTATATTACCTTTTTAACTCGAGTTATTCGTTTTTTACATTTTTAATTCGTGTTTTATACCTTTATTAAAAACCTTTTTAATATTATTAATTCGTAATAATATTTTTTTTTTCGCATTTTATTATGTTTAATAATTATATTATTAAGCGTTAACAATTAAGTTAAAGAAAAAAACGCGAAAGTTTTACGCGACATATCGATATTATATTATGTTTTTATTATTTTAAATATAACTTTTTATATGTTATAACGTTTAAGGAATTATTAAAATGTAATAAATATATTTCGTTAAAAAGGTTTATATAATAGTTTTAAGATATCGTTAAACTTTTTCGATCGTTTAAATTTAAAAGAAAAGCGATTTCTTTTTTAAAAACGTTAAATAAAGGCGGCGTTCTTTAAACTTTAATTTAAAATAAACGAATTTATTATATATATTTTTCGTTTATATTATTAATATGACTTTATTTAAAAAAAGGGTTTAAATATATTATAACGTAGTTTTTAAAATTTAAACGAGTTAAAAAAATAAAAACGTTTTAAGGAAAAATAAAAGCGTTTTCAAGTTATATAATAATTTTTAATTAAATAAGTTAAAATTATTTTTATAATTATTTTTTTAAATTTATCTTTTTTAAATTAAAATCTTAACTTTTAAGCTTTTTTAATCGATTTAAGTTTTAGTAGTAAAAGCTTTTAAGCTCGTTTATTAAATTTTTTAAATGTTTAAAAGATTTTTAAGTATTTTTTTTAATAAATAATCTTTTTATTTAATAAAATATTATAATTAATTATTAATTTTTTTATTTCGTATTTATTAAGGGTTTTTTTAAGTTTTAATTAGTTTTTTAACAAGGCGTTTTTTAATGTTAATTTTAAAAGTAAAATATAAAATATAAAATGTATTTTAAATTTTTTTAATAAAAAAAGTTTATAATTAATTTCTAAAATAACTTTTTTAATTTTATATAATTTTAATTTTTAAATTTAAGTTTTTTATTAAGTTATTTTATTTTAATTTAAAGCGTTTTATTATTAATAAAGTAAGTAAATTAAATCTCTTTTTTTAAGAATTAGTTTTTTAATTCTTTTTTTATTATAATATTTTGTTATTTTATTTTAAATAAATTATAACTCTTTTTATAATTATAATTATATTATTTAGATTTTTTTTAAATAATAATTTTATTTTAAGGCTTTTATTTCGATTTTTAATGTTTTTATAAATTTAATTAATTGTTTTTAAATTTTTATTTTTTAATTATATATTACTTCGTATAATAATATTTTTATATTTTCGTTAATTAAAGTGTTATACGTTATTTAAATTATTAATAATAATTTTATTTAGTTATTTATTTTTTAATTAATATAATTTTAAAGATATTATTTTATTATTTAATTTAGTTTTTTTATTTATTTATTTTATTAAGTTAATTTAAAACTTTAACGTAAATAATTTATATTTATTATTATATTTTTTAAGAAATTAAAAGTTAATTATTTTATTATATTTAATTTGTTAAATAATAAAAAATAAATATATTTTATAAATTAATTAATAATTATTTATATATTACTATAAAATTTTATATAATTATATATTATGTTTTTTAAGTATTTAAATTAGTTATAATAATTTATATAGTTTATATTATAATGTTTTAACTTTATTATAAACATTATAATTTTTTATAAAATTTTATTTTATTTTTAAAAAGTCGAATTTTTTTAATAATCGTTTTAATGTTTTAAAGATTTTTTAATAAATTTGTTTTATATTTATTTTAATATATAAATCTTTTTTTATATAAAAGAAATTCGTTATTAAATTCTTATTAAAATTATAATTATTTTTCTTTTTAATTATAACTTTCTTTTAAACGTTATTTTTAGTTTTTTATATTAATTTATATATAAGTTAATATAATTATTTTGTTATTTAAATATTTAAATATTTAAGTATTTCTTTTATTAACTTTTAATTTATAATTTCTTTTTTTATTAAAAAGATTTATTTAAATATTTTTTAATATAATAAATTTTAAAATTAAAATTAAAATTAAAAATTAAAAATTAAAAATTAAAAATTAAAAATTAAAAATTAAAAATTAAAAATTAAAAATTAAAAATTAAAAATTAAAAATTAAAAA
>MU404057.1:885058-936731 GCA_022695795.1 Biscogniauxia marginata | reverse complement strand
GCCCGCCCCGCGGGCCCCGCCGCCCCCCCCCCACCGGTCCCTCTCGTTCTTGCCCTTCTTCGCACAGCCTTTTTTTTTTTCTCGAGTCCCTATATTCTCTACTCGCATGCAAGACGTAGGATTACGTAGGGGAAGCAGATAAAAGACATATATACATACTTCACCTGCGCACTCGTATCTAGTATAGTGCTCCCGTCGGTAGCGGTCGACACACCTTGAGGAATTTCGTCGGCCTGCTGCTGTGCTGTCTGTGCCGCCTGCTGCTGCTGTGATGCTGCTCCGTTGCCGTTCCTATTCCTCCGTGGTGCCGCCTCGGCCACGCACAGAAGGCCAAACAGGAATAGTGAACGGATAGTCAACATCGTAATGCCGATTTTTTTTCTCCTTCCTCTTTCTACGTCCAAGAATATTTAAGTATAAGATCGGAAGGAAAAGAGATGAACGCTAGAAATCGAACTGAGAAGAGAAATCAGGCAAAAAAAACACGAGCCCCAGGCTGTTATTCGAAGTGAGGAGGCTCGTCGAGAGCTACGAATGAACGATGGAATGAGGAAAAAGTGAAGAAAAGGCGAAAGAAGAATAACAGAGCCAAGCGCTCTTGGCTCTGCGGGAGGCGTATTATAGAGATGCTCATATGTCGCTCGATCTGAAGATCTCCTACACTCCATATACATACCTACGCACACCCATGCGCGTTGCACGAGCATCAATCATCTAACGCTATTATTACCTATCTCGGCCATGGGATAGCAAGAAAACCCCCATGAAAGCAGATCAAGGAGCAGCGACGGGAAACGCCAAGAAGTATGAGAGGCTCTCCCGTCTAAATCTTCAGGTTTGACCATCCGTTGCGGTGCTACCTGAAGTCGATCGCCGTGGCGCCCTTGTCCAGTCAGGTAGAAAACTACCAATGGTACCTACCTAGTGTATGTAGGTAGATAAAACCCACTGACAAGTCCTGATGGATACTTCCTTCAATATCCATCCTTCTTTTTGCTTTCCTTCTTCTCGAACGTTATCAATAATCGTGAGCTCGAAATCCAAACTAGGCGCGCGCACATGCGCAGCAGTCACCAACAATAATAGCATATGCCGCTCATGCAGCTTCTCCCAGACCGCTGGTGTGAGAGCACGAGCCGGGGTTGTTGTCGTTTATCGTCGTTCTGATACAACGTTCCAAAACAAGAGAGATTCCCAGTTTACTGTGTGTTATCAACCATATCGAGACAGAGCCTCGTGTTTCGTGATTGTCGGTCCCTATGTGGGTAAAAGGGATTTTTCTTGGCAGGGTTTGAGAAGAAGAAGCAGGAAAGGGGGCGGCCTCCGTCTGCGCGCGCTTGGGAATGAAAAACAGGGTCCCCTTTTTTGGTTCGAAATTCCCCATAAACTTATTCTCTCCCCTTGCTTGGTTTTGTGGCTCTGCTCAGCAATGCCACCGCAGCAAAAGCGTGCATGCATACCTAATCTGTTCACTACCGACGGACTACTCTGAAATCTTGTCTGCGAGTGGGAAGGGAAAAAAGCTTAAAACAAGCTACCGTCAAATTACCAGGGTCTGTTTCTTGTCCGGGTTTGCCTCATGGGCGAATCTGTTTCTAACGGATTGTTTTTTGTCGATAATAATGATGAGGGGAGTACGGTGGATTAGCATTGAAACCCTTCATTTGAGGAATAATGTGCGACGTGATAAGTTCGAATGAAACTGATAGTTACGAAGTATCGTCCTTCAATCAATCAATCAATCAATTCATTCATCTAGCTGCCTTTCATCAGAAGGACTTGTGTTTGGTAATTGATAGTAACCGAAGAGTTGATGACTGGACTGTCCGCCAGAGCCACATGGGTTGAGAGAAGATGAAGGCATACACATATGATTATGGTTATGGTCTCGAATTCTGGTCTCTTATCTACTTCTTAGTGAGTTCTATCAAACTCCTGGGCCTAGGACTCCTAGTCAGGACTAGCAATATACGATGAAATCCATCGCGGATATATAATACCGCAGGAAAAAAAGAAAGTCGAATCCTTATATACCGCCAGCGCCGAATCTTTATTGCAAGACTCCAAAATGAGTAACCCAATTTCGCTTGCTTTCTGATGCCCTGATGTAATTGCCCAAAGAATACACATAGAAAGTGACCCGAACTGAGGAAAGATGGTCCACGATGTTCCGGACGGTCATAAGAGTAATTAGAATGGATGTATATGATGAATTGAAGAACTTTGTAAATATCGAAGATCAATATCAAGGTGCAGGTCGTCTATCGCCTGCGCTCTGAAGAGACACAGCTTCGTATGCTCAACCACTTCCCGACCCCAGTTGCTCGAAGACAACCCCCAAGAGCGTGTTAAGTGGGGCCGGCGTAGCAGTCACGGCGTGATTCTCGAAGTCTCCTAGACTTGCTAGTGTGACTCGTCACGGCCATTGAGCATGATAAGGGGACGATGGTACAAGTGACACGCAGTAAACTAGGCAGTTCATTGTCATCCGTGCGACTCGTCCATGGCTTCAAGATCCTGTGCCCCGGCTCCATGCTTCTTGACCATATGCCGTCTCCAGTTATCCTTCCTAGCAAAGAACTTGCCACCCTTGAAGTAAGGGCATGTAGGCTCCGTGCAATGGTATGCCTTCAACTTCTCATGCTTGTCATTGATATGACGGTCAAGGTGTGTCTTAGTGCCGAACTTCTTATCGCATCCATCGTAGGGACACTCGTGCTTGCGGTCATGATAACGTTTGTGGTGGTTAAGTTTGTGGATCTGATCGAACTGCCGGCCGCAGTCTTCGCAAGTCAACGGGGCTCCCTGAGGGGAGAGCCTTGACACCTCTGGCGAGGTACTAGGTGATAATTCCACTTTCACATGTTCCGGTACGTTTGGGAATGGAGATGGGGATGCCGTGATCCGAGTGTCCGGTGTCCTTCCACATGAGGGGTCTGTGGAGCTTTGTCCCGGCGTGGTGGTCGAATATTCATACGAGTCGCCAGATAACCGAGGCTCATCATCACTAGGGAGATCAAGATATTTGTCGGCAAAGTCATGCTCGTTGACTAGGTCAAGATCATCTTGGTCTTGTGATGGTTGGTTGGTGACGATTTCCGGAGGGGGGGGAGATATCGCTGGAGGCGACGCCGAGTTCTCCATTTGGTAATCTGTGTAAGCGGCCTTCTCGACGGCATTGGAGGGTTGCATGATAGCCATAGGGACGACGAAAGACTCTGGTGGAAGAGGAGGGGAGTGCGAGCCTCTAAAGACAGACTGGCCAGGAGCATGTGACTGATGGTCATCTATGTCCATAGGCTCCGGGATGTCTGGGCTCTTAAGCCGTTCTTGGGGTTGGGCCGGGGATGGTGGCTGAGCCGCGGGAGGCAGCCCGTAAGTGGAGTCGGTCCTGAGCGCAGATGATGGGAGCTCAGGATCTCTCTCCGTCGTTTCTCGGATCGCTGAATCAGTACGGAGCGGGGATTCTCCGTACTGAGAATCGCCTGCCCATAGTTTCTGCCTCTTATGATGCTGTGGATATTTTTCTGACCCAGATCCAATCCTGGTAGTGCCCGGCACCACGGACTCGGAAATTTCTTCGGGCTCTGCAAAAAGTCGATTCGCAGCCGGCTGAGACTGCGAGTCGGTCCCCGCCGGCAATTCCAAGCCCGGTTCTTGCTTGATGCCAACCGGGCTTTCCACCGGTGACGTAGGGAAGTATTGTTGCGATGGAGATGGCGCCGTCCCCTGCCCACGAGTTGAAGACTGGGTCGACCGCTTCCTCTTAAAACTGTTCAATATCCTCCTAGTCAAAGAACCGCTCCTCTTCTTGAACTCCTCGGCATCTTTCTGCTGAGCTCGGTATAAGTCGCTCATCTGTCTAGAAGGTGGTAAGTAAGGCTGTTCTGGTTCTGAGTGCATCGATATCCTGGTGTCGTAGTAGCTTGAGTTGGCAGCCGCAGGTGTGGTTGGATCCGTGGATTCGCGAGCAGGTAACGAAAAGTCAACATCCTGCGGTAAGGAGTCCTGATCGAGTGCTGGTTGATGATAGATGTCTTCATTGTTTCTCATCCAGTTGTCTCCATGAGGGGATACAGGTGATCGATGTTGGTCTGTGGTATCACCGGCTGGGACTGCCCGTTCAGATCCAAGATCTTTATCAGATGGGGGATGTCCACTGCGGATGGTGGGGGTTTGGCCCGGCAGAACGCCTCGCCAGGGTAATGAGGTTGACTGCTCGGCGACGGGACCCTTGGACACGGCCAAAGGATCATCTGCCTGGGCTTCCTTCAGCTTCCGTCTATACCGGAAGTATACAAACCCCAGGATGATGAGCAGCAGGCTGCCTCCCAATACACTGCCAACGACTGCCCCTGCAATAGCACCAGGAGATAACGGTTCTGCCCGCGCCACGATGGGCATCCGGGACTTCAGCGTGGGAGCCATGGTCGAAATACTGCGAGTCAAAGCTCGCGGGACGGTTAGATGGCTCCCAGTGACTACGTCAAGCTTCACCTCTTCCCCGATCGAGACGATGCGGGAGTGGGGATGGCGATGTGTTTGAATATACCAATTGAGGCCTAATGGCGGAGAAAGATGACACCAAGACGCGTGTGGATGAGGGAGCGAGACGGACCCGGGGAGGGCCCTTATTTCCCTGTTGCAGATCGGTGCAAGAGGCCGGTACTGGCTTTTGAAAAGCTGCAGCAAGCGCCCTCGCTAGGCAGTGATGCCGGTGCCGAGATGGACTACGATGAGATGGGAAGATGAATTGGATGGACGGGGAGGAGATGACGTTGAAGGTCGGGATGTGCTGATTTGATGGGATTAGTTCAGCCTCATCGAAAAAGCTGGAGGCCGGGCGCTGACCCTGGACGCCCCAAGGTTGCATTGGTGTTGGATGTTTTTGTGCAGGAGTTGGTACGAAGTACGCCGGGTACGAAGTCGAGGTCACTCGTACAGCAAATTGGAGCCCTCAGTTCGACAACCCTGAACATCGCTATTCGGCAGAGTCCACTGCCCTGTAGTTCCCTCTGTTAGCGCCCCAACCTGGCCGCTGGCGAGCCCCCCGCGCAATAGCACGTGTGCCCCACGTCGACTTGGTTAGTGCGCTAACAATTTTCAGCTAGCGCGAGGCCTACTGCGCCTGCGCCACACGCTATCGCTGTTGTAGCCAGGGTTAGTCGATCTCGGCGAACGCGACGAAATTGTCGAACCACACAACAAACACTGACGGCCAGGCCGGCCCAGTCAAGCCTCAACACCACAACCACATCGTCATGCAACGATGGAGATATGTAACAGTCTCTTCACCTTGCAGAACAAACGAGGCTGAGCAGCAGCTCTGTACGATTCACACAAGCAGTGATGCCATACGAGCGAACATGCTTAACCTCCGAGACGAGACCATACCAGCAGCGTATTCACCGCCGACGATTCAACTCGGCGAAAAAGGGAAGCGCCTCGCTCAATTGAGGTGCTCTGGTTTGGTAACTCGAGCCTTGAACAACCCTTTTTCCAATGTCCAGGCCAATCGACTCCAGCTTCTTGGGACGATTCAGGGAGAGACACTCAGAGACACTGAGAGACAGCAGGTGAATATAGCCGATGTGTTGAATCGTTACCGTTCCGCGCATGGATGGTGCTCCTATGAACGATCAGCTGAAGCCAACCACGTTTCATCAAGTCGAGATTCTCTCGTCAACTGAGACGAAATGATTCACGTACCCCCTGATATTATGACCAGAGACAGGAATTTTGTGTAGAGAAACGTATCTACTTCTAACGGCCGTCTGTCATTGTTTCTCTCAAAGAGAACGCTATGGGAATCGTACTACGCTCGTGTGAGGGTGTTGGTGTGTTCCGACATCCCGATTATGGGTATTGAAGTTTGGGGGATTCCAGTCAACCTGAAATTGATACTGATATTGATTTGCCAGAAAACTGGTTACTTGGATATTCTCTTGATTGAGGTTACCAGGCCTAGATATGCTTCGTCCCCATCGTTTACCTTTGCAAAGTTTATATCTAGCGAAAGACGGATTGATGGCATGATTCTAAAGTCGTTACATCATACATGTAACTCGATCATATATCGTTTAAAAGGGGGGTTTTATGTCCTACATCTGACATTGAACCTTAAAAGTCATAACTAAGTTTCCCCGGGCGTACATGTATCTTACAATCAACCACATTAGCCTACCTGGTAGCTATCAACTATGCTTGGTTAATCGACGATAGTGTTTACCTCCTTGTTTACAGCTGCTAGTTCTGCTAGTGTGATGAAGAAAGTCCTACACGTTGTCGCGAGACGATTTAGGTAGGCAAGGGGTAGATGTGGTCTGGCTAGTACTACCACGCTGCATATCACTTGACCGTAAGCGCTCTAATATTCCCTAGGCTTCTAACCTAGATCGAAGATATTAGCATGAAATGCAGCACAAGGAAATTTAGCGTTAGGCTAGACAGATCTGGAGCTCAAGTAAGATGCTTACAGGAAGTATCTTTCAAGACGCACTGTTCCCTAATCAGGTAGGTAGTCTAGAAGCCTGGAGGGAAAAGAAGTATAACTCACAGTGCTAGGTACCTAGACAGCACTACACTGTTCCACCTACATACATATGTACATAGGTAGGTAGGTACCTAGTCATTCTTAGTTGCTTTAGGTACAGACTCGAGCATGTGGAGTACCGGGAAACAACTTGACATAATACGTCGACCTGTCAAGAAACAACTTTTCTTTTTGGAGTACAGAAAGGTGTCTCTAACTCCCCACCAGGAAATGTCTAATAGTTGCCTTTTATGCGGTTAATTATATGATGCCCCGTAGAAAATGATACGACGAATTGTTTTCGTAGGCGCATCTGCGATGCTCGATTTCTCATGCGATTCGTCGAATCGGAACGTTATCTATCGTGACAATCCCGAGCCGTTTCGGAATTCAAGTTAATTCACAACCACCCACCTTCGGGGAAATATCTAATCCAACCGCACACCATTTCTCCGTTTTCTACTGCCCTGGGCAGGTAACTCCATTATGTATGCTTGTATGCTGTCATGCGGTGGCCTTATTCTAGATATGGATCAGGTGATTGCTGCATGCTACATATGTACGGGTAGTATTTTGTGCTCTCGATTGCATGCGATGCGAATTGGAAAAATCCTTCAAGCCGATCGAAGAGGGTTGTCCAACATCCTGGAGTCCCTGAGTCTAACAAGCCTATCGAGACGAGAAAAAAAAAAGCAATAATAATATTGCTAACCCCTGTACCGCAGCTTTGCAACCTAGCATTAGTAGAGTGGCCTAGGCTTATAGACCTTCTTTTCTTCTGTCTATTGATATTGATACTATCAATAATAAATTAACTAGGTAGATAGTACCGCGAGTTGTATATCTCAATCTGGATGTCTTTTCACTTACCATGTCAATTTCATATCCAACTTTCTCTTCTTCGTTTTACTACCTTGCGATGTTGTCACCGCGTGTAATGGTTTGTCATCTACCCTCAATGTTAACTGCTCTTACCTTTTACTTGTGTGTTGTCATTCTCGTTTCTTGTATCAAAGGAAAGGGGCCACCGCATACTCCTAGGGCCAAAGGTGGTGAAGAAGGAGCTGAGATCGTATTTAGTTGCTAAAGTACCTAACTAGACAGTTGAACTTATCGTGGCCCGTAATGTAGCCTAGCCGCTCATTCCTCCGTGAGAACTTCAGCCTCCACCTTGTTGACGCGCCTATTTCCACGGAATACATGCTGCTCGGCATCCAAAGGACGATCCAACCCAAGACGGTGGAACGTGCTGTATGATGCAATCCCCCCCTTCGGATCCGCTTCCGTAACAAGCTCCTTACGTCGGGTGTCAACTAGCAGACGAATGAGATCAGGCCGCATGTAGTGTCCTGCGAAGTCGGCAAGAACCTTCGTTAGGTGCGTCTCATTTAGGTCAATGTCCACAAATAGAAGTCCATCAAAGTCTTTGCTGGGCTTGACAACCAAGCTTCCGTCCGGCCTGTAGATGCGGGCATGACCATTGTATGTCGAAGGGTCAGTTTCGGGATCTACACCTTCGGGTGTATTCTTCTTCAGTCCCTCGACCGACAATCTCTGGAAAGGTGCCAAGACCCATGATCCAGTTTCAATTGCATATGCAGGCGTGACGAGATCCGAAGCAGGATCCGCGTAGTTAGTAGCCGGGTCTGGAGCTACTTGGCGCTCAATACCCGGATAGACAGGCCAGCCGGCAACGTGAACCTGCTCTCCAAAGGATACGTTGAGAGCCTTCAGGAAAGGATTCATATTCTCCCAGCAGTTTAGCTGGCCCACGCGGCCAATCTCAGTCTCTGTAACAGAGAAGAAGGTGTCACCAGCGCCGTCGCCATAAACAAGCTTTTCGACGTGGGTTGGCTTGATCTTGCGGCGATGGTTGATCACGTCACCATTGGGGTCAATCAAAACTTGAGAGAGGTACAAAGTTGCGTAGTCGATCTCGGAGAATCCCAGGGAGACGAAAATCTGATTATCACGGGCCGCTCGGCGAATACGTCGCATTTCATCAGAGTCGACGGCCAGGGAGTTCTCGCGGTATTTCTTCAACATAGGCAGGCTCTGGAGGTAGGTGACTTTCCACATCCAATACGGATATCCAGGAATCCCTTCGATAAGGTATAATTAGTATCAAATATACGTAATAGTATCACTGCGGGAAGGATCAACTAACAAACTTCGGGGAAAGCAACCAATTTGCAACCAGCCTGGCCAGCTTCATTGATAAATTTGATGGTCTTCTGAACGCCGCCCTCGAGATCGAACCACTATAAACAAAGTAAGCAAGTGCTTTGCGCTTGAAATAGTCTGTATCATACTCCAGGTTCCGAGGTGACCTAGTGTCAATAATGTTAGTCTTATAGCTGCGATCTGGCTTAGGGATTCGTACCGCAGCAGCTTTATACTGAGAGATAGTCATGATGGTGACGTTGGATGGTAGTAATGCTAGTTGGTGGTATAATATTGGATATAGATGGCAGGACAGTAACCAGTATATGAGCGTCTTGGAACTTGAAATTGTTCTGGAGAAAAAAAAAAGGAGGACATTCTGAGTGATTACTCGTCCTTAAATATGTAGCAGGTCATGACATGGTCGACGCCAGCGACTTCACCATCGGGATCTGAGAAACCCAAATGTTCTCTTGTCGTGGTCATGACTAACAAACTTGCCATCGGGATCTGAGACGCACGAATATCTCTTTGTCACGAATTTGTTCAAGCCGGGGATTGCCTCATAATCCATACCCAGTCCTCTGAGGCTGTCAATACCTTCATGGCGAGCGCCGAACTTACAGTTCCGAGTTTGTTTCGAAAGACAGGCCAGAAGATCTAGCGGCACGCCTGTTTTCACTGCATTCTTGGTTAGGATCACCATGTCCCACTCATATTAACCAGATATGAATAGATAATTCAAGTCACTTTTCTATTCCAAAATACCTAGTCATTACATAATTGCTTCAATTGTAAAGCATACTTGTATTACTCACGTATAACATCGAATTCAATTAGCTTCCTCCTTGGAGACCTCTCCTTATAGCTGTTCGCTGGTGACTGTTGACGGCAGTTTCAGGCCGTTTGTCGAGAATACTACAGACAATCCTTGCGCATGAATTAAGAGACATCCTGCTGGTTTTTTGTTGTCCGTGTTGCCTTGAAGATTCATCTTAAGATGGGGCTATAGAGAGTGACTTAGATTCTAGCAGAGTTTATACCGACTAATACCTGGGTACAGTAGCCATCTTGAGTACACAAACTAAATCTAGTTCAGCGTGGCAAAACACAGTGATACACGAGTAGCCCGGAGTACAGTGAGAAGAGGCGTGCGGATGAAGATAATTCGGAATGAAAGAACATTCAATGTATGCATGTATGCATATTCTGAAGGATACCGAAAAGTTGCCGAACCCCCGGCGTCACACTCCTATAAGAAAAACGTCATGTCAAATCACGAAATTATTACATAATGTACCGGTACTAGAATCGGGAATCCGTCTTTTGGTTGGTTAGCTGCATAGGAGGCCAGATACCGGACCATTCCGTTGAGTTGCGCTCGCTGGTGTCCCCGGCACGGCTTCGGATGCCGACAAGTTGGCTGCTCTCAGAAATCTGACATTTGTACAAATGGCGGGGAACTTTGGGATGAGTCTTTGCACGGTCAAACTGGACCCGGAATGGTTTGTCCATCAAGATCGTACGACACCTCGTGGGTCCGGGGTGTGGTCGCGGGATTGGCGAGGGATGAGGTCATCCGCTTCAGGCATGCGCGCTGGCGATCATGGCCTGTTGATCAAAAACCAGATACAAACATCTCCGAGTTCAACCATCCCCTAGCTGCCGAGTATATAAAGGGGATTATTGACGAGTATGGACTCGATCACGGCTCACAGGAAGAAGTCTTTGTTGTGAACCCACAAGACAAAAGGGCTTGGCAGCTATCAGAGATATGATGTACCAATATATCACGTGACTGCGACATGATATCCGTGATATCTTAGGTAGATATCGGGGATATCGCGATATCTTTGATATATGGATAGCAAGGGCTATCTCGCGTATATATTTAGAAACCCTAGCAACAACACGATTCCTAAGGTTAGGGGGATTTTGGCCGTCAGTGATCAATCTTGCCATATACTCACATATACGGGAAATGAACTTCCCTGCGACAATAATCCTGTGATACTGCTTTGAGCTTCATACACTGCTGCTATCATAGACCGCGATAACTGTCGTGACACTCCTCGAAAAGTTTACATAGTTCGTCACCAATAGCAGGTTTGGATATCCGCCGTTCCACTTTCCTAGCGAAGCTTCTCTGTCCGTCGGTACATATCGATAGATTTGACTAGGTCGACAACTTTCCCAGCAGTGTATACAAGGGATACTCGTCTCATACTCCGGACAAGGTTTATTTTTGCCATCGCCGTCGTCACCGGACTACAAACTCCCTTCGAAGTATTTGCAGATTTTGGATAACAGTTGCTCAAGAGTGGTACTTAGCTTTGACAGTAATCGCGCCTAAGCGATAATGCTGATCAAGGGTTGATTGGATTCCAGACGAACGCTATCGCAGGCTGACTTCCACCCAAGAACTGCTTGCATTGATATTTAGGAAGGTGTGAAATACCCTACTAGGACTGAAACCTCAATCCTCTTACCTAGGTGCAACAGCAAGGAGACCATGTAAGTAAGGTGGTAAGCACAAGTGAAGGAAAGGAGAAGTGGCGAGGAGAGTATAGTCTTGTGGCACAATAATCGAAGGATGTATGAATGCGCTGGTGTTGAAACTTTTTGAGAGCACAAAGCAAGGCGTAAACAAAATAGTATTAAGGAAAATGCTGCTTGAAGCGGCAGCAGTGCTAGCTGAGTTCTGCGGTGATTTCCCCTCCAACCTAGGTACACTTAAGCTGTGATTAGTCTGGTTCGGTATTCGAGCGTAGAAGGTTTATTTACAAGGCTCGGTATCGATGAAGGGTTTCAATGCGGAGAGGCTACTTCCTAGGTGTTAGTAGAACAATGAAGACAAATGACAGTTTGTATAGTCATAGATAGCAGAACGGCGATCTGACATTGATGGATAATAAATTGTACATCACATATATAATACGACCCTGTCGTGCCATGCGGCAGCAGCAGTCGCATACATGAAGGTTTTATTATTATTATTACCTATTTCGTACTGTCTTCGATATAAGTACCTAGGTATGTACATACTAAAATAGAATAAACTGCTAATTGATCGATAGGTAGGTAGTAGATCATTGGAAACCTATCATGACCCTAACCTAAACGGTACATGAAATGAGTTTCTTAAAAGACGGACTGTGTGTAGGAGTTTACATAGAATTAGGTACAATACATACCTACAAGGTTGCATGTGATGTCTCTTATCCTTAGGTAAGTCTGGTGTTTTTGATGGGGAAGAAAAGACGTACATGTAGGTACATGTCCACTAGGTTGGGTACATGTAGGCTAGGTATGTAGGTTACCTGGTAGGTTAAGTACCTACGTACCCCGTGCAATAGGCCAGGTCCCACCGGTTCCAAGGAGGATTTGGTCCCCTGTTCCCAACCTAGGAAATCTTATTTTATGGGTTTCCGATCTTCAGCCCCCGGATCTGAATCTTCAATCGACCCTCAAAACCCTCACCATCTGACCGGAATAGGCAATCTTGAGGCAGACACTTCCCACATTCTCGATCTCCAATATACCGCAAGCATGGGACGATCTACAAGGACATGCTCGCAATTGCCTGCATCGACAATATACACCCTTCCAGCATCGCTTTTTCTCGGCGCGGCTTCCTCGTCCACATGGCCCCCCGGTTTGCCCCAGGGGGCCACGGCTATCAAAATCTCTTGCTGCCTCTTGATGCCAATACGACACTTCTGAAAAAGAAAAAAAGGGACCCTTCCTCGCTGCTGGTGGGCATTATCTCATTTATATATCGCTGTGTATTGCGGTGTTAAACCACGCTGTCGCTCGTCTAGCTCGGAAACTCTCTGGATTATCTACACCTTAACTCATCCACACATCGCGGGTCGCTAGTTGATGTCTCCTCTGGCCGAGCGTGCCCATATAATGACACTCGTTGAACTAGTCGAGCTGTCTTGTTTCCCTCTGCTTCTGACTTCGGGCCAGTCCCCCTTGGCGCCTATTGCCTCGTATCATCAGACCTTCATCTTTCCCACCCCAATCTAGATCGACAAGTAAACCATACCCTCTCGGGTTCGTTCAGAAGACTAAAACAACCTCCCTAATCTAGACTTGTCTTGCTCAATTCCGAAAAGCAAGTTTGCCTACGCTTCGATTGAGCGCGGTCTAGAAGGCTGAGTCTACGGCACTCTGCCGGTCAGCACACTAGTGCTGCTGCTCCATTGCGCGTTAACTAACCCGGTTAGACGGCGAGGTCTGATGCTCCATTAGACATTACGATCTAAGGCATACCACTCCAGTTTTCGAGGCTTCATTTCTCGTTTATTTATGGGCCGTCCACATTCGGGTGACCCTAATCCTAGCCCTGGCTGTATAGCTTTCGTGAAGGCTGAAAGAAAGCGACTGCAACCTGTCGACGACGTCAGCGTTCTCTTGCCAACTATAACACATCAGCTCTGTGATAGCTACGGCACCGGCTGTTTATTGAGTTTGTGCTATTCTCTGCCTCCATGCATTGGGAGTCCTCCGGGTCGCGCATTAGTCAGTCACCTGTCCTCGAGCCAATATCAAGCCGTTCCTCTGCGGCAAAACTCTAAACATCTCGACCGGCCTCCACAACACCATTACCTCCAAACATCATGCCGAAGAGCAACACCCTGATCTACCTTGTTCGTAGGGACTTGCGTGTTTCTGACAATCCTATTCTTCACCATCTCGTTTCCTCACCCGGTCATGGATTTACACATCTTCTTCCCGTTTATATTATCCCCCCTCACCAAATTCAAGTGTCGGGCCTACTCAAGGACGGAACCACATCGCCCTTCCCCGAAGCCAGAAGTGAAGTCGGAGGTCTTTGGAGATGTGGACCACATCGAGCCAAGTTCATCGCCCAGTCGATCTGGAACATGAAAGACAACCTCTTGAGACTGAAATCTGACTTATACATCCGCGTTGGAAACTCTAGTCAGGTTCTGAAGAATATTGTAGACGGGCTGAAAGCCCACCAACACGATGTTGGGGCTGTATGGATGATAGGAGAGGTAGGGTATGAGGAGGAAAGAGAAGAGAAGAGAATAGCGAAGACTTGTTCGAGTCTAGGCATTGATCTTCAAGTGTGGACCGACGAAAAATATTTTGTTGACGAGTGAGTTTGGTACTTTGACATAAACATGGAACACTACTGATGCCGCAATCAACTCAGCCGAGATCTCAAACTTGACAAACCCCATGATCTACCAGACATATTCACAACTTATCGCAAGACGATGGAACCTTTGCGAGAGAAACCACGGGCACCACTCCCTCCACCGGCCGAGGGCAGTCTACCCGCTTTAGTCGAGCATTCTATAGTTCCGGAGCAAGAAGAACCATTCGAGATTCCATCTTCATTGGACCAACTCGAAGAGGCTCTCCTTCGTCCCCTGTCGTCCGCCTTGCCAAATGTCACCCCACTTGATGAGATCAAATCTGCTCATCCCTTCCGTGGAGGTGAGGACAAAGCTCGAGATCGTTTACACTATCTTATTCAATCGGGCCACGCTCACTCGTACAAGAACTCACGGAATGGACTGCTAGGAACTGACTTCAGCACTAAACTATCTGCATATCTAGCACAAGGATGTATCACGGCTCGTCAAGTGCATGAAGCACTCATGGTCTACGAAGATGGAAAGGAAGAAAAGTTCGCAGAGGCTCAGGGATATGGCGAAGGAGAAAATGAGGGCACAAAAGCAATTCGCTTCGAGTTACTTTGGCGCGACTATATGCGACTTTGCACTAGGAAATTTAAGAACAAGCTATTCCAACGCTCCGGCTTTAAGGACGACTATAATAACAAGTGGAAGTCGGGCAAACCGGATGAATCGAATAAGGACCAATCGCAGACGGAAGAAGAAGTCTCCAAGATAATCCAAAGGGTTTATGAGGGCACTACTGGAATGGGTCTCATCGATGCGTCACAGAGAGAGCTGATATATACGGGTTATACATCAAACCGGGCTCGTCAGAACGTTGCCAGCTTCCTGACGAAACACCTGGGTATTGATTGGCGTTACGGAGCTGAATGGTATGAAATGCTGCTCACCGACTACGACGTTTCCTCTAATTGGGCCAATTGGCAATACGTCTCCGGAGTTGGCAACGATCCTAGAGGCGAGGCTCGAATATTCAATCCGGTAAAGCAGGCCTTTGATTACGATAAAGATGGTGAATATGTACGTTGCTGGGTACCAGAAGTACGAAAGCTTGAGAAGCTAGAAAATGTGTTCCAAGCTTGGACGACACCAAAGGAAGATTGGGACCGACTGGGCTTGACAGGCCTTCTGATGGCTGAAGATCCCGTTAAGAAGATTGAATTCTCGGTGGAGGGTAAACCGAAGAACTCCAAGAGACCCTTTATTCGCCGGCGCGGTCGAGGAGGAAGAGGTGGTCAGCCGTCACGGCCACCCACAGCTCCTCAACAATCTAGTAGCGATGATAAGGTGCCACAAGGGCAGCACCAGAACAATCCACCTCCTCAAGGTATTGGACACCCTCGCGGTGGATCCCGTGGTGGGCGGGGATATGGCGGGGGATATCGTGGACGTGGTCACGGAGGGCCGAGAGGAGGGTTCCGGGGCGGTCGAGGACAGTTTCAACACGGCGTTCCTCAAGCACCAAGAGCGATGCAGCCGTGGTTCCCGCCTCCTCCAGCACAGTAGAGCGCACAGTATGAAGTCAACAAGCACGGCTCTTTCGTGTATAGCTCCATCGCAACATAAGCCGTAACCAGCATGAATCCACACCCCGTCAGCCACAAGGATAGTCTCCGATTCACTCGTCTCCTGTGGGTGTGCAGTTGAGCTATGTCTTTGATCCTAATAAAACTTGGTTGACCCTAGAACACATCGAGGGCTATCACGTCTCGGGTCGCTCGTCAGCTGCAGCTCCACTCGTCCACACTAGGCTAGATGGCATGTCTATAGATGGAGTATCGTGTCTATTATCTCGCCGGTAGGCCTAAAAATACTTTTTTTGAGCTTCCCGTTAAGCGGGATGTCTCAACCTAAGAAATGGAATTTGGTTTGGCATTTGCCCACTCAATTCTGGCTTGTCCAAGATTATACAACACTGTGCTTCCACGAGGGTGAAACGCGGTGGTTATACAGTGATGTTCGATTCGCAATATGTAGGTATGTATGCTTAATGTATAGTAAGTGCTTCATATATTTCTAAAAGATCCAATATGCGGTCAAGGCTGAGCCGTTAATTACAACTTCTACAGAAGTATCCATATCGTAATATATCCTTCATGTACATTAATGCGGTACCAAACCTACTGGATTTCTAACGTGGAGATCTATCCAATTTATTCTTTCTTCTTCTTTCTTTTCTCTCTCTCTTTTTCTTCTTCTTTTCATTTGCCTCCCTGTGTGCTAGTTTGGGAGCTGGGCTTCGATATTATTGACATCTACTGTCTTGGACAGAAAGACGTATAGGGTCTTCAAGAAGTCCGTCTGGGACTGATATACTTTGTGTGTCTAGACTCCAAAGCTAACGAATAAGAGCACTACCGAAACTGACGGTATATCTAGGTCAAAATCACAACCCAGAACCCAAGTACAATTATTAGCGGTATATGACGAAGAGGTAGAGGGATATATTGAAACAATGCATATGACGCCTCATGCTATGGGTATGTAGACCTGGGAAAGTTCCGCCAATGAACATGGTTCCCGATAAATGTGGCCGGGCCGAAAATCGGGACCGGTCGGCTTGTATGTTGTTCTAAATTAACCAGCCTCGAAGTGAAACTCTAGATCGTCTAAGATCTGGCATACTTTAATGCATCCTTAGTTGTCTTAATGTAAGATCTGTCTTCAGTCCCATTGAAGGCTAGAAATCGAGGCTTCTTGTCTGCATATCACGCAAGCCACACCAAGCTTGTTAGACATCGAGTTGGACTAAGATAGAGTCTATGAGATCATGGAATAGGGTTCACTTCAAACCATAGCAATAAGCTCATCCTGGTTCCTGCACTGCGTCTTGGCTCTAGCATCGATGCCTCGATCACTGCTGCTGCCACCGCTACTAACCCCAAGTCCCGACGCCACTATGACCGCTGTCAATCGAGTCGTACCACAACATGTACGCGCAGCACAGTTTGCGCACTCTTCTGCCATTCGATTTCATTCACCGAACATTGTAACAGTACCGGGGGAGCGGAAAAACACAATTCCAGGCCAGGAGTGTCTTAAGTCGCACTTGTCGTCCGCTATGGCATACGACTATGCCCTTGTGTAAGCTTCCATAGCCATAGATGGCGGGACTATCGCTCGAAGAAGAACAAGTAGTTCAACTAATGTCCGAAACACTGACCTGCTTACCAGGCACCTTAAGTTCACTATACCGTTGGCCGGTTTCCTCACCATAATCTTAAGGCCGTTGCTAACCAGGCTTGACTTGTACAAGACGTCGGCGCTAGTACTCATCGCATTCTTCGCGACGCTACCATGGGACTCATACCTAATATACCGTGGCGTCTGGACGTATCCCCCGGATGCCATCGTCGGGCCACGGCTGTTCGGCGTGCCAGCCGAGGAGTTATTCTTTTTCGTAATCCAGACTTACATCACGGCGATGCTCTACATCCTACTAAACAAACCTGTTCTCCATGCACAGTTCCTGACTAACAAACATGACACTTCGCCAACGGTCCGGTGGGTTAAAACGCTGGGACAACTCTTCCTGGTAATATGTACTGCCGCTGGAGCATTGCTTGTGAGAAAGGGGGAACAAGGGACTTATTTAGGCCTCGTTGTCGTGTGGGCTTGCCCGTTCGCTCTCCTCACTTGGAATATGTCTGGGCACTCCCTCATCAAGCTTCCTCTACCCTGTGTTGCGACGCCCATTTTCCTGCCAACGGTCTACCTGTGGGTGGTAGACGAACTCGCCCTTGGACGGGGGACTTGGTCTATCGAATCCGGTACAAAGCTCGGCTGGTGCTTATGGGGTAGCCTCGAGATAGAGGAAGCCGTTTTCTTCCTCGCAACTAACATGCTGATCGTCTTCGGTCTAGTAGCATTCGATAGAGGAACAGCAGTTTTAGATACCTTCCCAGAACTGTTCCCCGAAGCTTCGAAAATACCCTCTCCAGCTCATCTCCTCAGGGCTGTTCTTGCCGACCCTGATAAGTATGACATGGCGCGTGTGAGAGGGCTCAGGGAGGCAGTGGAGACACTCCGGCGTAAGAGCCCGAGTTTTTATCTCGCCAGCTCGGTTTTCCCCGGACACCTTCGTATCGATCTGATTTTCTTGTACGAACCTGAAATCTCAAGTTCAAAAGCCAAGGCTAATATCTGGCAGATATCATTTCTGCAGGGTTGCTGATGATCTGGTGGATGAGTCTCAAACGGAAACCGAGGCCTTGGAATGGATCAACAAGTTGACCGGCTATCTAGATCTCGTTTACCACTCAGACAACTCACGTTTATCGTCAACACAGGATGCCATCACCAATTACATCAAAATGAATTTCCCAGATACGAGAAGATCTGCATTAGAGCACCTTCCATGGAGACTTCTTCCTCAGGAGCCTCTCTACGAGCTGTTGAAAGGCTTCCAAATGGACATTGCGTTTACACATACTGGCCGTTATCAAGAACAATCTCAATTCCCGATAAAGTATCAGTCAGACCTCGAAGCTTACGCACATCACGTTGCAAGTACTGTTGGAGAACTGTGCCTATGGCTTGTTTTCCATCATAGCTCCGCGAAACTAGCACATGACAAAGAATCTATCTTAATCGTGGCAGCCAGGACTATGGGTCACGCTCTACAATATGTGAACATTGCTCGCGACATCCTCGTTGATGCAGAAATGGGCCGCGTTTACCTCCCCACCGAATGGTTGAAGGAGGAAGACCTGACACCTCGGGATATCATTAGGGATCCCAAGCAGCCCAAGGCAGAGAGGTTGAGGCAGAAGCTGCTGGCACTGGCTTTCAAAGAATATTCACGCTCTAGGCCGATCATGAATATGCTACCGCACGAGATCCGTGGCCCCTTGGTAGTCGCGGTGGAGAGTTACATGGAGATAGGCCGGGTGCTACGGGAGAGGAGCGACGTTCCGTCGAGGACGAAGAGAGGACAGGCAACTGTCCCTCAGCCAAGGCGCATATGGGTTGCTTGGAAGAACCTCTCCTCGCAATCATAATATCAGCATCAACGTGAGGTTGTTCCTCATGAAATTTGGCATAAGATCGGAAGTACGATAGAGATTTGTGCACCTTGGAGGCAAATAACCTACCAATATTTATATATGTAAATGAATTATTGCTATATATGCGAGACAGGAAAAACTATGTACAGACATTTCAACCCCCCCTATAATTCTTCACCTCCTAGAGCAAATTTCTCCTGTATATTGCTGAGTTTCGCCTTGGTACTCTCCCCCCTTTTCTAGCTTATAGTGGATATCGCTTCTAATGAATAACGGCCAATTTACCTATCAACTTACGCAAAGAGAAAGGGAGGGAGGAAGAGCTAAATTGATCACATTTAAACCTTCTCCCTCACGCCCACCTCGCAGCCAGCTAATCAGCACGTTACCGCACGCTATTGTGGAGCGCCGCCCAGCGTGTCTTAGCCCGCAAGCCCGCAAGCCTGCGGATCCGAATGATGAATCATCGAGGTCCCCTAGGGAAGTTCCTTTGGTCTCTCGCTCTATTGGAATACTGATAACGAATAACGCTGCTTAGATCCTGGGTTGATGTAAGCAGAGAAGAGGTATGAAATGTACATGCTTCTGCCGGATCGGTCGACAGTGGGAAGAATCATGAATCGGAATAAGGAAATTCGGGGTTGTCGACCGCTTTTTATGCGTGGTATTCTTGCTTACATGTCTCGCCTTGATCTTATTAACAATTCATTGTTGTCTTAAGACACGTTCGTTCCCGTGGCACTTATTATTCTTATATATGATTAGCTGTATGTAGTAATCGTAGCATTTGACTGCTTCTTTATATCCTTTTGTGGGTACGTTAGCCTTTCATATATGCATAACCTCTCATTTATAGTTTGTATAAGTTGTCGTGCTTATTCAACTGGACCTCATGAATAATATTTTCAGCTGGACTCTTACCTGTTTTATATGGAACGAGATCGAGATTATTTTATGGCTAAACTTTGTCTCTAGAAGAGCCGGCCGACCTCGATATCGTTTCCTATAAACTTTCTCTTATCGACTCACTCCGTATTGTAAACACTTAGATCCTTACAGAGACGTATATCGCGAGCTTTAGTTTGCATTCGTTAGTTCCTAACAGGTGAACCGGCGAATCAAGCACTTCCCCTCTTCAGTTGACTATAGTCACGTCCCTCGAGGGTGGAAAGGAAGGGAGAATATGTCCAAACCAAGACAGAAAAAGGCGATTATCGTTGGTAAGCACCTAACCTATCCTAACCTATTTAACCCATCTAACTCATTCTTACACATCTCGACCCGAAAACCATGCCGTCCACACATTTATCATAACTGCTGTGTCTCCCTCAACTAACCACACACACCAACTACCCAGGCGCCGGCGCCGGCGGCATCGCCACGGCGGCCCGACTCGCCAAGGCGGGGTTCTCGGTGACGGTCCTCGAGAAGAACTCATTCACGGGGGGACGTTGTAGTCTGTTGTATCACGACGACGACGACGACAACGACGGCGGCGGTAGCGGCGGTAGTTATCGTTTCGACCAAGGCCCCTCCCTCCTGCTCCTCCCGAAGCTCTTCGAGGAGACCTTCGCGGACCTGGACACTTCGCTCCCGGCCGAGGGTATCGCGCTCCTGCGCTGCGCGAGCAACTACCGGGTCTGGTTCGCGGACGGCGAGTCCTTCGAGCTGACGCCGGACCTCGCCCAGATGCGGGCGCAGATCGAGCGCTGGGAGGGGCCCCAGGGGTTCCCGCGGTTCCTGTCGTGGCTGCATGAGGCGCATGCGCACTGCGAGCTCTCTGCGCGCGAGGTTCTGCACCGCAACTTCGGCAAGCCCTGGGACATGCGCGTCCTGCTCGGGCCGTCGCTGCTCGCGCGGCTGCACCCCTTCCACAGCGTCTGGGGCCGCGCGAGCCGCTACTTCCGCACCGAGCGCCTGCGCCGCGTCTTCACCTTCGCCACCATGTACATGGGCATGTCGCCGTTCGACGCGCCCGCCACCTACTCGCTGCTGCAGTACGCCGAGCTCGCCGAGGGCATCTGGTACCCGCGTGGCGGGTTCCACGCCGTGCTCGCGGCGCTGCAGCGCGTCGGCGAGCGGCTCGGCGTCGAGTACCGGCTCGACGCACCCGTGGCGCAGATCCTGATGGACGCGGACGGCAAGGCGGCGCGCGGGGTGCGGCTCGAGTCCGGCGAGGTGCTGGACGGCGCGGACGTGGTAGTCGTCAACGCCGACCTCGTGTACGCGTACGGCAACCTGTTCCCGCAGACGCCGGCGGTACGGCGGCACGCGGCGTCGCTGAGGCGGCGGCCGGCATCGTGCAGTTCGATATCGTTCTACTGGAGCCTCGACCGCCGAGTCCCCGAGCTACAGACCCACAACATCTTCCTCGCTGACGAGTACCGCGAGTCCTTCGACGCCATCTTCGACCGCCGCGCACTCCCCGACGAGCCGAGCTTCTACGTCAACGTGCCTAGCCGCATCGACCCTAGCGCCGCCCCCGACGGCCGCGACGCCCTTATCGTGCTCGTCCCGACTGGACACCTACCAGAATCGGCAGGCATTCTCACCCCCTCCTCTTCCCCCTCCTCTTCCCCCTCCTTAGACGCCAACTGGCTCGCGCTCATCTCCCGCGCGCGACAAGCCGTCCTCTCCACGATCGAGGCGCGCACGGGGTGCGCGCCGCTGGCCGGTCTCATAACGCGCGAGATGGTCAACGACCCACGGACGTGGGAGTCGCGGTTCAATCTGGACAAGGGATCGATTCTCGGCTTGAGTCACGGGTTCTTCAACGTGCTCGCGTTCCGGCCCGGCACGCGAGCGGCAGTCGTCGGGGGGCGCAACACGTACTTCGTCGGCGCCAGCACGCACCCGGGCACGGGGGTGCCGATCGTCCTCGCGGGCGCCAAGATCACCGCCGAGCAGATCCTCGGCGACCTGCAGATCCCCGCGCCCTGGCCGTCTGGGGGTGGGGGCAATGTTTTGCCGGCGGGGCGGACGAACGGGCTGGATAGGATACGCTCCCCGCCGCTGTCGGTCCGGGGGTGGCTATTTTATGTGGTCGTCGCGGCGTGGGTTGCATATCTGTCAGCTCGATATTACCCTTTACTTAGGCGGGAGGGTGCATGATCTGAGGGCTATGAAAAGTTCTGTTGTCATCGTTATGAGTTAGGTATATACATACCATATAATAATGCCGGGATCTTGAAAGTTCATCCATCTCAAGACTATTTTATCACAAAGATGGCTCAGAAATCTCACTGTTAAGCAAAGACACTTAAACGGGGACTGTGTCCTTGAGAAGTTGATGACATACATGGCCATGGAAAAAAGTGGTAGCCATTAACTCAGTAAAAAAAAAAAAAGGGGGGGGGGGGTATGCATTCTTTTCATAGGCGGAGTTTTCTTCTCCCTCTAAAGCTGGATATATAACGTAAATATATAAATATATAAATTGTAGCCACTCCTCACATCAACCATAAATAACATCTCTAGCCAGCCGTCTAGTAATAGCTGACGTATCATATAAGCAAAATACCAAATGTAGAAAAGCAATAAAAGGGGGGGGGGGCAGAGGTATCCATCAGATGCCGCTCACTAGCAGACCATTCGTAACCTCTTGAGAGGTGGGCGTGTCAAGATACCTCAACCGGAAAATGTCAAAAGTAGCGGAACGTAACTTCGTGCCACGTCATCAATCATATCCCTCTTCCTCAATTCTCCTCTCCTTTACTCCCGTCTCCGGCTACGGCTCCGTTCTCGGCTTTGGCTGCGGTCCTTGTGCTTGTGCTCCTTTACTTCTAGGTGTCCCTCGCTGCGTCCCCTTTCCTTCTCCTTTTGTCTCTGTCGTTCCTTCTCCCTCTTCCTCTCCTCCCTTTCCCTGTCTCTGGAGCGGTCCCTCTCTTTCTCCCGCTCATGATCCTTCTCCCTCTCACGTTCTCTCAGCCTTTCGTGGGCATCTCTTTCTTTCTCTCGGTCTCGATCATCCTTCCGGACCTCCTTTACAGTTTCTACCGTGTCAAATTGTTTCACCTCACCCGGCATACGTGTGACGCATAGCTGCTCGCAGAATGTGCCCCACTCACCGCTGGTACCCTCCCGAACGGCATCGGTGAGGTCCTCGCCGTAGCGTTCGCGAAACGCGCGCTTAATCGCTGTCAGGTGTTGCCGGTCCCAGTGGTAGCGCACGAGCCGCGAGATAAGTAGCTCGCGCCGGAGGCTATCCTTCGACGTCTTGAGCGCGTGGTGTAGGAGTAGCGCGTCTCGGACGGGTTTGTTGATGACACCATTGAGGATATGCGCGAGAAGCTCACCCTAAATACCACGCATTAGTCTCTTCTTTTTTTTCTTTTGCTCCTCCTTTCCCTCGACTGCGTAATTCTATCTATATCTACCGTGGCAAATCCGACCCACTCCTAGTATTGAAAGGGCAAATGGAGCGGTGAGAGGGCGTAGCGGTGAATGAAAAGGATTGATGCACTTACCACAAGGTTTCCGCTCTTCTTCAACGCATCTCTTGCAAAGTTACTTCTGCATACCTTCTCATACAGCTTCAGCACTTCGCGTAGATGGGTGTCGCTCCGGAGAAGTACGATCTGGATCATGGCCGTTTCGCCGCCTTTATCCGAATGGACGGCTTTGTATAGGGCTTCGACGTCATCCTCGACTAGGCGTCTGTCAATGAGCAGTGGCCGTCCAGACTCATCCTTATCCTCCATGCGCTTTGCCTCAAGCGCCAGCAGCACAGCCTTCTTGAACTTGTCTTCCTTAAGCTCTGTCCTCATGCAAAGCGTTAGCGAGTCGCGGTATTTCTTGTCGGAGAAGGCATCCTTGATGAGGCGGATCTCGTCGTTGGAGTGCCCCATAAGACTCTCAATCAGCAGCTCCCGCCGCGTCTTGTCGCCCTGGTACCAGAAGTTGGCCCAATATGCTTCCGATTCCCATCGTCCGAGTGCCGTCGCGTAGCATGCCTTCATGAGAATTGGGTCCTCATCCTTGAGTCGCGCCCGGATATGCTTGGCCAAGTTGACGCCCTTGCGTTCCGGCCCAGTTTTCACTAGGCGCTTGTATTCGGACCGCAGATTCATAATCTGCTCGTGCGTCATCCCCGGTAGGATCTCAATCAGCGGCTCCGTCTCCGGTGCTCTTCGCTCGCCCTTTAGAGCTTTCGCTAGACGCGCCGCATCATCGACAGGGTCATGGAAACGCGCACGACGCTTTTTCTTATCTCCGTTTTCACCGTCTGACATGCCTGGCGAGAGCGGTTCGACAACGTCCAAGCCGCTGGCACCGGGCCCGTTCGAGGCGAGAAGGAGCGGCGACGGCATGGGAGACATGGACTGATATGTCCCATGGTAGGATTCGAGTAATGGGGACGCGGGTGCACCACTGCTAAGTGAGAGCGCGGCAGGATGATGTCCCGTGTTCACGGTCAGAGTAGACATGCGCGCTGTCGGGGGCTTAGGTGAGCGGTTCCTGCGGCTTCCAGGTCGAGACGTGGGGTCAGCATCCACGAGTTTTGGACCTGGTCCGTATGAATCGCGGTGATACCTGCTGTCAGACCTATGCGCGTAGTCACTGCCCTGTCGCGAGTGACTCAATGCCTCTTCCGGCTCGTGGTACTCCCACTGGCCGGGGACGGAATGTCTAAAGCTCGCAGTAGACGACGAGGGCGAGTGCGAGCGAAATTCTGGACGCGAGTGCCGCGGTGTGCTCGTCAAGGATGCAGTACTGCCATAAGCCAGATCATCTTCTAACTGTTCCTTCTTGCGCTGCTTCCTCTGCTTGCGCTCGTTGTCGGTCTCGAGCATCCTAGAGGCGTACTTGGAGCCCATAAAGGCGTCAGCGCTGCGACGTATCGTTTCCTGCACGACGTCAACCACGTCTACCTCGGGCTTGGATTTGCGCGGCGGCGATGAGTCCCGGGCACGTCTCGCGTACCGTGGGTTTTCGTCTGGAGAGCGACGGGTCTCAGGACTACGGCGGTGGTAGCTCTTGTCTTCGGAGGGCGACACAATGCGGTAAGAGTCGCCGTGGTCGTAAGCTGACCGAGGGAGAGGCGCGTCGTCGTAGCTGAAGCCAGCGGGCGGTGAGGGCATGCGCACGGCGTCTAATATAGAGGGCGACTCGGAATGGCGCTTACGACTGCGATCGGCGGACTCGGCAGGATGTGTGGGCGATCTCGGGCGGCCGCGATACGCGGCGTCGTCGTGCAGAGACATGTTGCGGCGTGGCAGTCTGCTGCGAGACGTGGTTGGAGAGGAAGTTGGAGAGAAATCTGGAGGCTCAAAAGCGGCCGAATGAACAACCCAGCGGACAGCCCCGGGAATGCGGGGTAGGTCTTGGCTGGACTCGAGTCTAGTCTTGCTGTGGTCTGTCGCCTGTACGTAGCACCAGTGTCCCATATAGGAGGAATTACCGGAATTAACCCCTGAGGTCGCCTCTAACACGGGAAGACGGGAGAAGAAACCCAAGAGGAAGAGAAGAAAAAGTGAGAGAGGAGAGGAAAAGAGTAACATATATTAGACCCCAAGATGACCGATTGACTCCCTTGTCCGTTCTGTTCTCACGCATTACTCTATGCAACTCTTATTAATCACCCTGGGTTAGCACGGATTACCTACATCAATTTGTCCAAGGACCAAGGAAATACGAGAAGGAGAAGACAAGAGACCGGGAGAAAAGAGGGCTGAGCAGCAAGTCCCGGTCTAGCTCTTTTTAACTAGTCTCAGGTTTAGGTAAGTCCATGTTTCAATTATACATGACTAAGGAGTTGCCGAGAGGCAGTGCGCAGACCAGGTGGTGGGTTCTTGGTACTTTTCTCCTAGTGGCATGACAGTTGTAGGTGCATGAGGCTTTGCGGCAGATGCCACTGTACCTACCTAAGCTTAACCCCATCCACTCGTTATAAGCCACGCCAATCAGCAGGTCTTGCCGCCTTTGGGACAATCATCGTTGCATACATGAACTTTCCACTTTCCATCATCCAACCTGCATCACGCAAACCTCCTCCCTCGAGCGAAAGCGAGATAACAAATCAGGAAAAACCCAAAGAGAAGCGGTCTCGAGACTAGTCTGCCTAGGTTACCAGAAACTACGTAAAATCGCGAATGAAAATGACTTCAAGCGGCCGTAGCTGCTGCGGTTAGCCCAGCCTGGCTTGCTGATTCTCAGCTTAGGCTCCGTTCTGTAGGCGAGCCTCAGACTTGATAACTGTTTGTCAACTCAACCCCGGCTGTATATAAATATCTTTCTGTATCTAGGTATCTATCTACATTTCTACCCAAGGTAGATTTGGCTTAGCACAGCAGCCTATAGTGTCGCATCCGAATGGCAAATTCGAAAACGTTGGCAAGCCCGAAGCCAATGCTTGCAAGCAAATCAAGAGTGTCATGTCGACTTTCTGCATGAATGAATAGTCTGGCATTAGTATGTGCCGCCTGTGGATTGGTGATCATGCAGTTCTCACCGTCGTACTCGCCAATTAGTATGGTTGTCCGTCGTGGCCTGCATCTACAATTATCCACCGCCGCCTGCGAGTCGATCCTAAAGGTAAAGAATCCGTAGTCGTGCAAGACGGCGTTGGGGGAGCCCCTACAGAAATAGTTCCACCGCATTTGACGTGCAGCGAAAGAGAGAAACAGCTCGGATAGGCTACAGACCGTATCTCTCGCCTGTCCATTTCACCTTGGAGGAAGATGGGTCCGAGTGGGTTCCTCTCCCCGTTTGCTGTGGCCCCCCCTCAGTTTGTCCGAGCCTCTGAGAGGCTCTGGGCGAATACCATATCTTTCATAGTGCAGTAGACACATCGGTTCCTCAATCAACAAATCCATGTTTCCTCGAAAGTGGAAAAGCGCGCTTGTATTGGACAGTTTGCAGTCTGGTCATCTAGATCGGAGTGCCAAGAATCTTGGGACCCTGAGTTTCTTGCCTCATTGCTTAGTAGGCCGATACGTGTTAGCCTGAGTTACGCGAAACAACTGTTCGTATTCTCTGTGTTCACAGTGTGTCGTTTCTTTTTGTGCCTTTCCTTCTCATAACCATGAGTATTCCCGTACTCACTCTCGTAAATCCTAGTTCGTCATCTGCTGTAAGCTTGCATGTCTCGACCCGGCAAAGCGTCGGTCCCGGATATAATAAATTCAATCGATTGAGAATGCCAACTCATAAACCCCTGACGCCACCGCAGCCTAAAAGGGAAGAACAACCAAGGGAAATTTTTTCCCACCGTTGTCATAATTCTTCCTTCTCGTGTATCATGCTGAGGTCTGACAGTACTTCAGAGGTGATGGGCTGAGACACAAATTGTAGATATGTACCGTGTTGTCCTTGTTCCGACGTTGTCTTTGACTCTTCATCTTCCAAGTAGATGGGCCCCCTTCCTTCTCGAGACCGATAAATTCTAGGAAAGAAAAGAAAAGTCAGCTCTCTGGATCTACCAAGTCATTCTAACTAGGAGTTGTATACCTTTGACAGATCGGATTCCATAGTTCGATCAGTAGGACAATAGCGACAAAACTCAGCACAATACCAACTACTAGTACGTCTGTATGTTTTCGCACACGATGGTAATATTTGGTGCCGTGTTGAGACATGCAAGGCACGTAGGTATAAGACTCGCTTGACGCCTTGGTCTCCATCTCGACAATAGTTGCTTCTGGCTCCGATTCTGCCACGTTGGCACGGGTCTCTTCCCTTAGGATACTTGAATCTAAAAACGGGGGCTTGGTATCCCAGTCAGGAGACAGCGGGGCCTGGTCGGAGAGGTCAGGCTTAGAAGCGGTCTCCGGTACTTCTGGATACGCGGAGTTGGTGACCTGCGCGCCGAGAGAGCCCAACTCTCCTTCAAAAGCCTCCGAGGGTGATACGTCGAGTTGGCCGGTAATATTGTCCGGGTCTATTAAGACTGGGGCTGCGAGCGTGCATGACGCGAAAGTGAAAGTGAGGAAAGCGGCGGACAGCTTCATGGTGAGTGTTTGGGTAGCTTAAGAAAGCCGGCAGATGATAGTGAGAGCTTTGTGAGGAACGAACATCCAGATGTTCGGGATACGATAGGGCCCCAAAAAGGCCTCTACGATGATGCCCTCTGTGATACCGAGAGGAGATGACCAAAGCAGCGAATGCCAGAGAGACGCCTCGGTGCTGTAGTCGAGTAAAAGCTGCTTCTATAAATTTCCCTGGATGCAGCGAAAGTGGCCAAGTTGCTGGGATAAGGTTTTGGTGATCCCGGTGGTCTTGGCGGCGGTGTGAGATGGTTATCTGGACGATTTAGATGCGTTGAAATGGTGGGTAAAATGTAGGCCGCGTGTTAAACCAATAAACGTTACGCAAGCCGAGGACTGGAGGGTTGGACAAGCCGTGTGGACAAAGCCAGTCGGGAGAGATAGATCACCTGGATATAAATGAGAGCAGCGTGATGGGCCTTTCACACAAAACGCTGAGGCTGTTGGTTGGCGACGAGTAGTCCGATGGCTCTTCGACCGAGTGGGTCGTAGTAAACCGAAGCACCCGGAAGTGCAATGAAATGTGGGCGAAGTAGTAATAAACAACTAATAAGAGCACGACACCATCGAGGTATTGGGGGGATTTTAGAAATAAGTATTAGTGTCTGTGTCCATTGCAGATCTGATCCTGATTACTACAGGATGTGAGGAGGGGTCTATTCGAGGTAGTTCTTGACGAGGTCCCCCTTTTTTTGGTTTCTTGTTTCTTTCTCTTTGTCCCTCTTTTTTTTTTTTTTTTTTTTTTTTCAAACAGCAGGGCTAAGCTGGCTATTGTTTGAGCGTTGGGATGAAATCGTGTCGAGTTTGCAGTTCTGGAGCACCCGAGGGCTATTTGAGGAACTCGTCGATAAGGCACTAACTAATTCGTAAGACTTGTAGGATCAAGTCAGGTACCCCCTCCCCTTTCCCATAACGCATTTGCAGCATGCAACTCTATTATCTAGTAGCCTATGTAGCTGATGTGAGATTCCGTCCAAGTCATGCCAATTACTGCTATAGGCATAATCGGATTCTTAACTCCGCCTATGACGATTTTTATTTATTATCCCTCTTGCAATGGAAAATTGCTGTAATGCGTTCCTTTTTTCCCTCTCTCCAATTTGCTCTTATTTTACCATCGCGGGGTGCCTCGAGTTAGTAGCTCTCGGATCAGGATCAGATCAGCAAAGGCGGGCCAGTACCAAAGGTTTACAGCATGGCAAATGACCATTCAGCATCCGAAGAGCCATTGCTAGTGTCCATTTCCGGTAGTGTCCAGTTTGGCTTTACTAGATATTAGCGCAAAAGGCCTCGGTTCTAGGCCCTCCGAAGGGATCAGCCTCTTTTTCTTTCGTTACCCGAAAAGTCCTGGAATGCGTCTAATGATTGTCTCCTGGTCGTCTGTGCCGCCGAGCTGGAATTGGCTAAAGAGATACCTGCGCATCAACGTGCTTTTATGACGTCGTGCCGGTTATCTCACTCGCGGCTTACTGTCGATATTTGGATAGGTTTGTGGCTGTGCCGTCCTGTGCCGTCCTTTAGAACTCCCCCATGCGGCATGTCATCATTCCATTTTCCTGGCGGTCCGCGGCGCAGAAATGTGATATTTGATAAACACGTGGGATGACACTACCTAGAACACACACACACACACCTAGCCTCTTCCCTAACTTAGCTATCTATACTCACCTAAGGTACATACAGCATTACCAGCATCTAGCCCGACCTGAGCGGTTTCACGCACACTTTTACAGGTGAATAGCTAGCGCGTAGAGCTTCCCTTCTCGTCCGTTGTGGATGCTTCTTTTCCTGAATTGTCCGAAGTGCCTGGTTGAAGTTATTCCGAGAGCGGCCAAGCTTGATCGGCGCAAGGGGTAATGAAACCGTTCATACGGCGCAGAGCTCCGCCCGGTTAATGTTGATAGTTACGTAGGTGCTGTAACGTCTATTGTCGACAATGACGTGTGACAAGTCGACAGACGTCGGTTGTTTCTGGACCAATATAGCATATTCGGTGTTACAGGCTAGCACATGTTTGCGGCAGTTTAAGATGGTGGTTTTGAGTATGAATTGTCGAGGTAGGTAGTTTGGAAACGCGTGATTTCTTGTAGCAGTGTCACGAGCCAAGCCGAGGGCATGAAGAAGCTGTTTGACCTGAGCTCTAATATGAGGTTAGGTAATTCGCGCTCAGGGGTAGTGAGTAGGCTGCCTCCCAATGCTCTATATTTACGAATGCTAAGGTTGCAATGTATGCGTGCTGTGATCGTCTCGACTTTCCTTACTATCTCTACTCATACAGGAAGCTTTGCTTGAGAAATAGAGGGTCGTTGGAGTAGGTTGGGTAGGTAGGAATTTGAAATCGGGGTAGGAAGTGGGTATTTAGTATAAGGTATATGTAAAGTCTCAGAACACGCATACTATTTCAAATAAAAGGGGGCCTACCAGGAGGTGTTCTTCGGATGTTGAACCTCATACATACCTACCTTATACCGTACCTACCTGCCTAATACTTAGGTAAAGATAGGAGAGATCAAGTCTGCTTACATATGTACTACCTAGACATTGATACATTAGGTACCTAAAGTATTTATACCGTAGGGCTGTCGGCTGTTGTGAATTGATTGGCACTAGGCACTTGGCACTGCAAGGGGCCCACCTACCAAACACCCTGATTTTTAGTGTAAAGCCGCCGTCAGGAAATCTTGCAACTTCACAAATCCCGTCTCGACGGCGGATTGCTGCTATCGTTCGTTAGACGCCGAACCACCATTGTAAGGCTGCAATACAACCACGGGAAATCAAGCATGTCGACGGTATAAAACCAACAGTTCTGGACATGACTTCCAAACCTGCTTTACAACTGTCGACAACTGTCAATGGACCGGGCGATGGGCCATCTCACCCCAGTCTTACGCGCTCTGCGACGCTACCCGCCGATATACATTCACCGCGCACTGCCCGTTCGCACTTGGCCCCCGAGGACGCCTTTTATACAGCGTCGCCTCCGAGACGGCAGTCGGGTTTTGATACCAACGGCACCAATGACTCCGCCACCGAATCTCGGTCGAGGAGGATGAGATCCAAGCTCGGGAGCAGAAGCCGGAGCAGACGTCGGAAACGCAGTTGGAAAAAGCTACTCTGGGTCAAACAGTCCTGTACGAACCATGAAAACCATGAAACCCTTCTCGTGCCGTCTCCAGCCACTTCGGCATCGAGTTACTATTCGCCAATGCT
The DNA here is from genome assembly GCA_022695795.1 of Biscogniauxia marginata. Taxonomy (NCBI): domain Eukaryota; kingdom Fungi; phylum Ascomycota; class Sordariomycetes; order Xylariales; family Xylariaceae; genus Biscogniauxia; species Biscogniauxia marginata. The sequence goes on along the minus strand of MU404057.1, from coordinate 905,653 downwards.
AATAATAACCTACTTCAGTCCCGGACAATTATACAGACCAGGCCACGTTCCTCGAGAACCTCCAACGAAACCCTCGTCTCCAACCCTACGAGTTCTGGCCCCTCGTCGCCGACTCCACTGTCATCCTGCAACAAGTTTGCTCCGTTACCATCTTCATCGTCTGCTTCGTCGGCATCTTTCAGGAGCGTGTTTCGCCCGTTGCTATTGTGGGTTGGGGGAGCTTTGCGACATTCGTCGGGTGGCTGCTGTGGGATTGGTGGGTTGGTCAGGAGGACGAAGATGAGGTACTGCGAAGGCGCCGTAGTAATCGTAGTCGTGCGGCAAGGGAGCCCATGAGAAGAGAGCGTCCACACTCCGTAGTTGTGGCAACCACCCCTTCGGCTACCAGCTCGGTTACCAACCTAGCCGCCCCCGAACGATCATACCCACAGCTGGCGATGCGCCAGTCCCATTCTGTCTCTGCTAGCTCTCTCCAGTCCGGAGTGTCGCAGACCAGCAATACCGCTCGGAACTCGTCTGATTCCGTCGAGGAGCTGAACCACCGTCCTCTTTCCCCTTTGCGTGGTGGGCGCACCAATCTTCGCCTGGGGACTATCAAGTCTGCCATCCTCATCTACTTCACCCTTCTGGGCTTATCGCCCATACTCAAGTCATTGACTCGCTCTACTTCCTCTGATAGCATTTGGGCCATGTCCTTCTGGCTCCTAGCTATTAATATTTTCTTTTACGATTACTCCTCCGGAGTAGGGGTCAAGTTCCCCGCCTCCTTATCAACTAATGCGGCGCTCATGGCATCAACAGTGCTTGCTTCGCGTCTGCCTTCTACGGGGCAAGTATTCAGCCTCACGCTATTTAGCATCGAGGTGTTTGGGTTATTTCCCGTGTTTAGGCGATATGCCAGACATCGGAGTTGGAGATACCACGTCGCACTCTCCATCCTGTTGGTAGTCGGTGCCGGCGGCGGTGTGGGTCTAATACTCGGGGGGGAGAAAGATGGCGTCTGGCCCTGGAAGAGTGGGCTTCTAGGTGTCCTCGTGGCGGTCATCATCGCCATCGTTGCAATGGGCGGATGCAGTTGGTGGCTAATAGGACTCCAGAAGTACAAAAACGCTATCAATGGGCCATGGGATCAAGCTAGACCGATTATAATCAGTCGGAGGTTATGGGATGATGAATAATGACGAATACTAAGATAATTATGTTTATTAAATGCAGTAGTCGTAGTTGACTGAACGCCGTGAGTAGTCTTATGCTAAGTGTCTTGTCGCAAATACGGTAACTTGCTCTATCCCTTGGAAGAGTGAACAAGCCGCAAGCAGTAGCGGCAGGTAATATGAACTAATGTGCTTTTTTATCATATAAGCTAAGTTCCTCGTCTAAAACAAGATTTTGTTTTACGAGGAACTTGAATCTCGGCATTTCTTTAGTAGCTATGCCGGTTAAAGCTTATATTCATTACAACACAAACCCGTGTCTCGATCTTCCTATCATAGAGCTCCTTAGACTAGGTATGTTTCGCTAATTCCCCCAAGTCACTAGTTCGACTACCCCGGTGAGATTGTTAGATATAATTATAGATGGTGTGGGAAGGTGTGGCCCACCTTACTAAATTTAGCCTTAGTTCAGATTTCGTCATGACCCGTTTGGGGTAATTAACCATTCTTTTTATAACCTCTTTTCTTTTTTTTTGGTTTTTATAGTTAAATAAAGTGGTAAAAGCTGTAGCTTTCGTTTTTAATTTTTATCGATTTTTTATTACGGGCTTTTAATAAAAAATTATAATTAAGGAAATTTTTAGTGTTTATTATTATTATTTAATAATTAAATATTACGAATTAATATAATTAATATTTATAATTAAAAAGAAGAAAAGTTATTATAATTTAAAATTAAAAATTAAATTTATCGTTATTATATATCTTTATTTTATTAAATTTAAAATCGTTAAATATTAATATCGATATATTAAAGTTATTTATAAATTTAATAATAAGTTATATTAATAAAATTATTAAATAGTTATAATAAATTAAACGGGATTTATATAATAATATCTTAAATTTTTTATATCTTTAAATTAATATCTCGAATTTTATTTATTAATAAGAAATCCTTATTATTATAAACTAATTAAATAACTTATTACATTTTAAATAAAATAAAATAAAAATACTTTTTAAAAAGTTATTATTAAATTTAATTATTAACTTAAATATAATATTAAAAAGAAATTTTATTTTATTTTATTTTATTTTATATTTATAACTTATTTATTTATTTATTAATTAATTATATTTAATTTACTTTAATTAATATTAATCGCTTTTATTATTTAATTAATATGCTAAATATAAACCTTTTTTAAAAAAAACTTTTAAAAGAAAACCTATAAAAATATATTAATAATATGTTAATTTTTAAGAGTTAATAAAAGGGTTTTAATAAAAGTTAAAAAATATTTAATTTTAGTTAATTTTTAAAACTAGTTTAAAAAAGATATTTAAACTTAATATTATAACTTTTTTAATGTTTAAAGAAATTAAAAAAGAGTTTTTTTACGAATTTATAAGTTTAATATTAATTTAACTTCGAAGATTAATAATTTTAAGCGTTATAAAAATAAAAATATTATAAATTACATTAATAAAACGATAAAATTATTTTATTAAACTTTAAATAATTAATTAAATAAACTATAAAAAAGGTTTTATAAATATATATATAAACTTAAAAACGAAAAAAATAAACGTTTTTAAAATCAAATTATAAATTAATTCGTAACTCGAGAATTCCTTAATAAATTAAAGAATTTTTTAAATATATATATTTTTTAAAATGTCATTAAAATTATTTTAACATGTATTATTTATTTAAAACGAGAAAATAAATTCTTTAATTAAATCGAAGGATTTAAAAATTAAAACTTACATTAAAAAAGTTCCGCGAAAAGGCATTTTTATTACGATTAATCTTAAAACTAAAAATAAGCCTTTTTTACCTTCTTAATAAGAAATACTTATATCTTATAAATACGTATATTTAGTCGAGAATATCGAGGTACTAAAAATAAAAAGCTTTAAAATAAAAATATTAAAAATAATAATATTAAGCTTCTCCTTTTTTGTTATTAACCCTAGTTTTAACATTAAATTAATACATTTAAAATTCCTTTAATAATCTTAATTTATAAAGAAGTATTTAATAAAATAATAATAAATAATAAATAAAACTTATTTATTATAATTAACGTATCACACAAGCGAGTAAACGAAACAAGCTCGCGAACGAAATAGTTTCTTATATAAAATCGACTTTTTCGAAAATTCATAACTTTACTTATAAAAGTCGGAAAAATCTCGAACCTTTTTTTCTAGTTATATAATTATATATTTTAACTAAAATAAAATTCAAAAAAATAATATTAAAAAAGACGAAAAGAAAACACGTAAAAACTAAAATTATAACAAAACGCACAAACCTTTTTATGTATTTCTTTATATATTTCACTTTTTATTTTTTTGAATTTTATTTTAGTTAAAATATATAATTATATAACTAGAAAAAAAGGTTCGAGATTTTTCCGACTTTTATAAGTAAAGTTATGAATTTTCGAAAAAGTCGATTTTATATAAGAAACTATTTCGTTCGCGAGCTTGTTTCGTTTACTCGCTTGTGTGGTACGTTATAAAGAAAAAAAGTATATTTTTTAAGTATATATTAAGTTATTAAGTTATTTATTTATTTATTATAATTATAAAATTATAAAATATATTATTTCGAGATATAAAAAAATATTACGTTTTAATTATAAAATTTATTAAATAAAAAACTTAATTATAATTAAAAACCCTTTTTTAATAAATTTATAAATAAATTTATTAAACTAAATTATAAAGTTAAAAATAATTATAATTATAAAATTAAAACTAAAAATAAAACTTAGTTAATTAATTAATAAATATAAATTAAGTTATAATTAAAAGTACTTTAAAATTAATTAATATATTAAGATTTTATTTAAAAAAATAAAAGTTAAATATTATTTTTTATTATTTTTACAATAATAAAGAAACAATAACGAAATAAAGTAAAGTTAATTAATAAAATATTTAAGGTAAAATACTTTAATAACGACGTTTTAAAACTAGTTAAATAAAAAGGTTTAATAAAAACCTTTAAAAAGAATTTAATTGTTTTAAAAAAGAGAAAATTAAAAGGTAAAACATTAAAAAAATAATTTAAACTTTTAAGACGTTTAAGAACCTTAATTTTAAGGTTATTATATTTAAAGCCGTTAAAATCGAAAAAAATTAAAAAAAAAAAACCCTAGAGCGATAATTAATATTATAACGACCGATTTCCTTTTATTTTCACTAAATAATAAATTAAAAAATCGTTTCGAGGATATTAAAATAAAATTAAAAAAATATAGTACTTATTTAAGCTTTTAAAAATAATATAAACTAAAAAATTAATATTAAAGAGATTTTAAGAGTTATTTTATTCTTATTTATTATTTAAGGTTAATTATTAAAAGAAATAAGATTAATAACTAAAAAACGGAAGCCTTAATTATTAATATTAAAAAAAGAGTTAATAAAAACTATATTTAATTATAACGAATAAGATTTTAACTATTATATAAGTAATTTAAATAATAACGAAAACGGTAATAATAAATTTTTAAAATAAAATAAAATTTAATAATAAAAAAACTTAATTAAAATATATTTTAAAGAAATTAATAATAAATTAATAATACGATATATAATTAATAATAAATCTTTATTAAAATTAATTAATTTAAAATATACTTAGTAAAATAAGTTAAAAATGATTTATATTAATAAAAATTATAAATTAAAAATAACGAATAATAATTTAATTTTAATATTTTATTATATAATATTTTATTAAAAAAGGAATAATTATAACGAAATTAAGTAATAATTAACTTTATACAAAATTAATAATATAAAATCTAAATTAATTATACGAAATATATTATTTTTAAAACTAGTTATAATTAAAAAGAAACGAAATATATATATATTATTATATATTAAAAAAGCTATTAAATTAAAAGATTTAAAAAAAGAATTTAACGAAAAATAAAAATTAAATAATTTTAATTTTAATAATATAATAAATAAAATTTTAAATATTATAAAATTAGTTATTATAATATTAAATAAACATTTAAACGTAAAAAATTAAGTGAGAATTTATTTTTAAAATAAAAGAATATTATTACTTAAAAATAAAAACTATTTATTTTAATATTAATATATTAATTATTTCAAAATTATCTTAAAAAATAGTTTTATACTTTATAAAATCTAATATTAAAAAAAGAAAATAATAAATATTATATATTTTATATTAATTAAACGAAATTTATTAATTATAAATTATTAATAAATTTTTACGAATTATATTAAATAAATAAAAAATCGAATTAAAAAAAAGAAATTACTATTTATATAAATATTACTTTTTATAACCTTTAAAAAAAGAGAAAAAACACGATTTAAAATTCCTGGTTTTAAATTACTAAGTAATAATAATTAGAAAAAAAACTTTAATAATACTTATAAAAAACATTTTAAATGCTTTTTCGTACTTCACATTCTTTATAAAATGAAAATAGTTATTATTAATATATAATAATAAAAAGTAAATAATATTAGCTTTAAATAATATATATAATAAAAAACTAACATTTAATGCTTTAAAATATAATAAATCGTTTAAAGATAATTTAATTTATTATAATAAAAATAATATTAAAAAAGTTTTAAAAAGAAAATAAAAATAAAAAGCTTTATTATAATTTTAATTATTTAATAAACATAATAATTTAAGATTTAAAATAAATAAATAATAAATTTATTTTAATTAAGAATTATATATATCTATTTTAAAATTAATTAACGAGAAATATATATACCTTTAAATTAAAGAAACTTTAAAAAACTAAAAATTATTTAATAACTTTAATAAAAAGTATTAAGTAATATACTTTAATATGTAATTAATTAATGATTTATAAAAATAAAAATTGTTATTAGCAAAGTAACAAATTTTAAAAAGAAAGAAATAAAAACTAAGTAATTATATTACTGTTACGAACCAACAGTGTTGGAGAGGTCTTTAATAAGGGTATAAGGCACGGACCAAGAATGCAAAGAACGGATAACTCGAGTTAGAGGAGCAATATAACGTCACGTGATATAAATTCCCGTCGATTTAGGAATCCATAAGAATTTAATGTGTTAAATTCTTAAAGATAAAGAAATTTAATAATATTTAACATACCAAAACAAGAAATATAAAAAAAAAGAAATAAATTTAAATAAATTTAAATATCCTTTATATTTAATTATTTATTCTCGTTTTTTAGTTATTAATTTAAAATTATAATTACTCTTTAATATTATAATAAGAATACCTTGAAATCTCTTAAATTAACCTCGATTTATTATTACCTTTAAATTAAAAAAACCTAATATATACTCACTTATAAAGTTAATTAACTAGGAACATATAAGGAGGTTCGTTATAATTACATTTAAAAAATACTTTTATATAAACCTTTAATAATATTATATTAATAAATATAATTAAATATATTATTATTATTAAAAAAAGCTATATTTTATAAAATAAAATAATTATAATATATATTTAATAAAAAAGATTTCGTAACTAGAATTTATCTTTAAATAAAACGAGTTAAGTTAATTATTTTTAGGATTTCGTTATAAAGAGCTTATTTTTAATATTTACTAAAAATGAATAATATAAAAAGAATTATTATGAATTTTAAACTTATTAATTTTATAATTATTAAACTTTAATAATTAATATATAATTAAAAAAGAATTTTTAATATTATTATTTAAGAAAACTATAAAATGTTTTTTTAAAAAGACGTTATATATAAATATTAAGTTATAACGATAAAATTTGAAAATTAATATAAAACTATATTTATTACTTTTAATAATTAATATTTTAACGTTAAAATAACGTAAAAATTAATAAAATTAATAAAATTAAAAAATAGTTAATTCGTAATAATAAGTAAAAATAAAAATACTTAAATTTATTAAAATATTATTTATAAATAATTATAATATATTAACTATTTTATTTAATAAGTTATTTAAGTTTTTATATAATTATTATTTCTCCCGTTTAATATTTATTCTTATTAAACTTATTAAAGTAAAAACGAAATTATTTATTATATTTATTAAAGGTTTAAAGTTCGATTTAAGCCGAGAATAAATATAACCGTTAACGAAACATCGAGATAAATTTAAAAACTAAGTAAAATGTGACGAACCTCCTTGTGTGTTCCTAGTCAACTGACTTCACAAGTAAGTACGTACTGGGTTTTCTTAATTTAAAGGTAATAATGGGTTGAGATTAGTTTAAGTAATTCATATTAATTGTTTATTAAAGAGGTTTTAAAGTACTTTTATTATAGTATTAAAAAGTAACTATAATTTTAGATTAATAACTAAAGAACTAGAAAAAATGACTAAATATATAAGGAGATTTTGATTTATTTATACTTTAAAGATAAATAAAGAACATTTATTTTCTCTTTAATTCTCTATGGATTTTTAGGGAGAGTAATAAAAAATCCTACTTCTCTTTAATTCTTTGTGGATTTTTAAGGAGAGTAATAAAGAATCCTATTTCTTTTTAATTCTTTATAGATTCTCAAAGAGAGTCATAGAGAATCCCACTTTAAGTCACGGGACCTTTAAGGTCACGTGACTTTTTCCTGTTTTATCCCTGTTAGTTATAACACTATTTTTCCCTTTTTTTTGTTTTTGTCTTTAAAATAATTGGGTAGGTTTTTTCTTTTTTATCCCATTATTCGCCATGCCTTTTAGAAGAGTAATTAAATTTTCTATATATATAAATAAGAAATCCTCTTTTAAATATCGCAAGGAACTGGTTTACGCGATTTCTTAATTTGGTTTTAAAGTTATGCTTTATTTTTAGTGCTTTAATAAGGGCTTGTCTTATAAGATGTTAAAGGGTCGTAATAAGTGTTAAAATTATAGTGTTTTAAATATGTCGTTTTGCGACGGAAACCTTATTTCGTTATTTTCTTTTAAGAACTTTCGTGCTAAGAAATTACGGGTTAATCGTGAAAAACGTGTTATTAAATAATCGTTTTTAGACTTTTAACGTCGTTATTAAAAGAAGGCTTATTAAGAATTTAAGCGTTAGCAGGTCAAGGCTAGCGAGGCCTTAAGTCGTTTAATTCGTTTAAATCAATAATAAGACTTTCTTTAAGAAAAGGGTATACGGTTTATTTAAAGAGGTTTTTAAAACTTGGATGAGATGGAAAAGCAGGAACGTATTAAGGTAAAATAAAGACGTCTTAATAAAAAATAATAGCGCATAAAAGAATCGCTGCGTTAATTTAAATTTAAGTAAAACGTGCTTATTTCGGGGGTTTTCCCCTCCTTTAATTGGTTTTAACTGGATTTTTAAACTTCCCCGGTCGATCCGGATTTTGGCGGTGAAAGTTTACAAGTTTATTCGCTAGATTTTTTAGGTGTTTAAGTGGTTTTTAAGTGTTTTCTTTTAGTGAGTAACTTTTTTATTTAACAAAATACTATAATTGACTTTTAATTTATTTTAAATTTAATATCTTTTTTACTTCGTACTTATTAAGATTCTTTTTAAATTTTAATTGGTTTTTTAATATGGCGTTATTTGGTGTTGGTTTTAAAAGCGAAATATGGAATATAAGGTATATTCTGGATTTTTTTGGTAGTGCTAGCTTATAATTAATTTTCGAAATAACCTTTTTAATTTTATATGGTTTTAATTTCTTGAATTTAAGTTTTTCGTTGGGTCGTTTTGTTTTAATTTAAGGTGTTTTTAATGTTGCGTTTTGTCGTTAACGGAGTAAGTAAATCATGTCTCCTTTTTTAAAAATTGGTCCTTTAATTTTTCTTTTATTATAGTATTTTGTTATTTTATCTTGAATGAATTGTAATTCTTTTTGTAGCCGTTGTTGTACTGCTTAGATCTTTTTGGATAGTGCTTTTTGTTTTTTTTGATTTATAAGATATATTGGGAATAATTTTAGTTGTTTTCCTTCTTTAAAATGGATTTGGTGATCTTATTAGCTGTGTTTTAGTAATTCTTTTTTTGTTTTATTTTTAAATAATTTGTGGAAATGGAGGTATTCGCGCGGTATTTTTTTTGTTGGATTTTTAGGCTTAGTTACTTAAATTATATAGGCGATATGTTTCGTTTTTATATTCGTTTCTTTAGAGTTACTTGCGGTATTTATTTCGTAATCCGTAATAGTTAACTCCTCTTGTTTTTAATCTTAATAAAGCGTGTTTGTCTCGAAATTTATTTGTAGATTGCTTTTTCTAAGCTAATTCATTTTCAAGATCATATCGTGATTTAATATGTGTATAATGTTAAGAGTGACTTGTTTAAAATGTCCTTAAATAGTTATCAAGAGAGGAATTGTTTTTCTTAGCACTTTACTATTCTCGTAATTAAATATGTTTTTTTTAAAGTTTTATAGCTTATATAGATTTTGTTTATATATTTATGGTATTCTATCTTCTTAAGCCATTTTTGCTAAAACATAGCTTTTATTTACTCCTAAATTTATTAGGGTTTTATATTCCCTTTTATTATACTTAACTTTAGTTATAATAATGTTATTAAGTCCCGACTGGATTTTATATAAGGACTTGTTGTTTATGGCTTCTCGTTGCCTTATTAGTGAGAGCCTTTGCCGTTTTTTGGTTTTTCACGTCTCTTTTTCTTTGGTTTTTTTTTAGTTGTTATAACCCGGATGTCTTTCTATTCTTAGGCTTTTATAGGAGTGTGTTTCTAGTAATCATTACTTAAATAATCTCTTTAATTACTCTTTACGTAATAGGGGGTGAAAGGTTTGTCCTTTATATAGAACTTTACACATTAAAACTTTAATTCTTTTTCGAGGGCCCTTTTATAACTCAAGTTTATTTTATTAACTCGGAATTTTTTGAAGTTTTAGATTATTCTCGAATAAAATAAATAATTATTAAGTTTACTTACTAGGGGTATTTCGATGTCTCTTTTTAGGTTTATATTAATTTCCGGAAGCTTTTTTCCTTTTTTGAGGTATGTTTTAATGATTCGTTTATAGCCCTGTTTAGTCGCACATGTTTTTGTTTGTTGCTTTATTAAGTGTTTCTTTATAAAGTCGAATAGATTAGTGTTATATTTAGTTCGTTTTTTAAGTCATTATAAAAGATATAGTTCTTTTTATAATTCTTATAATTCTTTCTTAATTTCGTCTTTTTCGAAACCTGTTTCGAGTAAGTCGTATACGTCGCATAGTATTAAAGTGTAATACATATAACTTCTGGTTATTGCTTCGTAACTTCTTTCGGAACTTGGGTAAAGATAATATGCTTTAGGGTAATGTGGCTATCGTGAGGTGTTATCGCAGATGCACTCATTTTCTTTCGTGTTGTTATTTTCTGGTTTTTGAGAATAATAACCGGCTTTATCCTTAAAACTTTTATGTACTTAATAAGCGTTATTAATATAAAAGCTTTAATATAACGATATATATTCCTTTAAGCTTTAATGGATATTATAGCTATTATTTGTGTAAAACCTCTAATTTAGGCTATTATGCTGGCTTTTCCCTTAATAGGTTTCGCATTTGTCGTTTTTATAGTGGCTTTAATGTAAATCACTATGGTTTAACTTAATTCTTAAGTCGTATCCTAGTTTATAGTTATTATATTCGTATAGTAGTTCGCCTTTGTTATATCTTTGTTTAGCTTGTTTTAATGTGAGATATCTTAAATACGAATGGTTATTCTCTGGATAGTCTTTGCGGTTGACTTAATAAAATCTATAGATTTTTTTTGTAGGGATTTCTTTGATTTTTTCTACTTTAATAGTGTTAATAGTAAATACTTGGTTTATTTCTTCGTTGTTTTTAAATTGAACTCTTGCCTTGGCGACTCTTTTCTCGGGTTAAGGAATCCCTTTTGTTTTTAGTTTTTGTTTCTTAGGACTTTGGCACTCGTTTTTATAATGTCTTTTTTTTTTGTAATTAAAATACTTAATGGTTAATTTGTCTCGTTTTTTTCGTTTTTTTTAAATAACGTTGATTTTAATGGGGTTTAATTTGGTTTTAATGCTTTTCCTGGTTCTGGCACCGCTTTTGTGATTTCCTCCCTTTAGTTGATCGCTATTTCTTCGTTGTATCGTTTTTTTTTTAAGGTACCGTTCGAAGTTCTTGTTATCGATAGTAATTGCCATTATAACGTAGTTATTAAACTTTCCTGGGTTCCTTTTTTTGTATAGGTTTGTTTTATATAACTTATTTTTTATATGGTTTTTTAACCCTTAATAGAATAAGTAATATAGGTTTTTGATAGGTAGTTGTGACTAGCTTGCGAGTTTTTTGAACTTAATAACGTAGTTTAAAGCCTTTTTATTTTGTCGTAGTTTATAAAGTCGAGCTTTGGCTTGTTGCTTAAGGATTAAATTGCCGAATATAGACTTAAGTTGTTTTTTAAATTTTTTATAATTCTTGAAGACTTTCTTCGTGTCTTCTCGGGCGTTTAATCCGTTTTCTAGATGGTTTTTTAATACTGGTTAAAACCAGGTCAAAGCGGTTTTAGCTAGGAGCTGGGATACCGTGAGAACCTTTTGTTCTTTAGTAATAATCGTTTTATAATAGAATTATAAGTAGGTTCTAGCTTAAATTAAAAATCCTTTTAAATCGCTTAACTTATTATATTTACTAGGTGTAATTGGTTTGAAACTCTTTACGTTAGGGGTTATTATATTGTTTTCGTCGTTTGAGTTGTTGGGGTCGCTATCGTTTAAGGGTGGTTACTTGTTTCTAGGAGGTAGGGGTTGTTTTGCCTGTTTATTTTTTTCTTTAGGTATTTCTTTCTCCTCCTTTTCTTCTTCTTTAGATGCTTCTTCTTGCTAATCTTCCGAGATGTCCTCCTTTTTATTGTACCGTAGAAGGACCTGAAGTTTTCGTTTGAGAGCTTGTTAATTGTTGTTCTTTTATTTGTTTCTTTTTTTGTTGCCTTCTGGTTTTAGGGGGCATGCTTGTCCTGGGACGGTTTGACTAAGAGTCCCTTTTTTTCCTGTATTAATGTTAAGCACTAATTAAGGAGCTATTAAAATGTAACGAACCTCCCTGTGTGTTTCTAGTTAGTTGACTTTACAGGTAAGTACGTACTGGGTTTTCTTGATTTAAAGGTAATAATGGGTTGAGATTGGTTTAAGTAATTCATAATGGTTGTTCGTTAAAGAGGTTTCAAGGTATTCTCATTATAGTATTAAAAAGTGATTATAATTTTAGATTAATAGTTAAGAAACTAGAAAGAATGATTAAATATATAAGGAGATTTTGATTTATTTATACTTTAGAGACAAATAGAGAACACTTATTTTCTCTTTGATTCTTTGTGGATTCTCAGGGAGAGTAATAGAGAATCCCACTTCTCTTTGATTCTCTGTGGATTCTCAGGGAGAGTCACAAAGAATCCCACTTCAGGTCACGGGACCCTCAAGGTCACGTGACCTTTTCCTGTTTTATCCCTGTTGGTCGTAACATAAAACTAAAAAATTAATTATAAAACATTAAAAAATTAAATAAATATAAATATATATTTTTATATTTTAAATAATTTATATTAAAAAGAATAAACTTAATATAAACTCTTTAATATACGTATTTAAAATTAATTAATAAAATTAATTTATTAAAATAAAAAATAGAAATAAGCCTTTAAAATAATTTATAAAAATATAATATAAATAAACGCAAGATTTTTAAAATTATAAAATATTTTACGAAATATTAATAATTAATAATATTATTTCTTTTTTTTAATTATATTATATATTAATTATTTAAATCTTTTAAAACCCTTAAATAAAAATATATAAATATATATAAAAATTATTACTTAATTAAAATAACTAAATAAATATTAATTTATTATATAATATAAATTAAATATATTAAGAATTATTTAAATTATAAATAAATTTTCTCGATTAATTAAATTAACTTATAAACTCTTAATAAAAAAGATTCGAAAAAGCTTTTATTTATATTATTAAATTACGAAATAATTTAGAAATTTATTAAGTTAAATTTTAAAAGGTCGACTTATATAAAATTAAATTAATTAAATTAAAATATAATACTTTTTTTAGCCTTAAATTACTTACTTATTAATAATATAAAATTCCTAGTTAAAAATTATAAAGAGTCGCTATACAAAAATATAATTTAATTTTTAATCGTTAAATATAAAATAATAAAATTACTTTAAAATAAAAAGCGAAAAATGATTTAAAAACTAATAAAATATCGATTAATTAACAAAAAATTATATTAGTTTAAACAAAATAAAAAATTAATTAAATATTTATTAATATTAAAAATATTAAAAGCTTTATATTAAGTGCATAATAAATATAGTTATTTCGTAATTATTATTACTTTTTAAAATTTAACAAGGAAATTTTAGTAGTTAACTTAATATAAAAATATAATTAAATATATAAAAAATATTAAATTTATATAAAAATAAATAATAAATTCTTTTAATTATAAAGTTAAAAAAAGTTATTATAATAAACCTTTAAAATTTAATTAAAATAGATTTTATTAAATTAATTTACTTTATATTATTAAATAAGTTTAAATACATTTTAATTATTATTAATTATTTCTTTTAATATTTATTTATTTTTGTTACACCGGAAATTAATTAATATTAAGTTTTAAAATTATAAAAAGTCTTAATCCTTATTTTAAAATACTTTATTTAAATATATATTAATAATATTAAATTATTTCGATATCGTGTTATTAAAAACTTTTTCGCTTAATAAAAAACGTAAATTTCTTACGAGTTAATAAAATTATTATAAAGTTATAAATTAATAAAACGAATAATAAAATAAATATTATAAAATGGATTTAAAAGGTTAAATCGATAATTAAAAATTATTATAAATAAAGTATTAAAAATTAATATGCGTTTAATAAAAAATTATTATTTTTATTTATAAAAATATTATATAAATAAAAACTTAAAATAATATTATTAATATTAAAAAATAAATAAATTAAATACTAAAAAAAAGAAAAAAGAAAAAAGAAAAAAGAAAAAAGAAAAAAGAAAAAAGAAAAAAGAAAAAAGAAAAAAGAAAAAAGAAAAATAATAAATAAATATAAAAATATATTTAAAATAAAAATTAAATTATTAAAAAATATTAAAAAAATAAACTAATTAAAAAGGAAAATAATAAAATAAAATTAAGAAAATTAAAGCTATTATAATAAAAACCTTAAAAAGTCGTAAGTATTACTTTAAAAATGTTAATTTAAATATAAAATTCTATATATTTAAAAAAAGCGTTAAAAAAGTATATATTAAGAATTTTAAGTTATATCTCATAAAAAAAATAAACTTATTATTAATTATTAAAAACCGTTAACTTTAAAGGATTTCGAAAAAATGCTTTTAAAAACCCAAGATTTTATAAAAAAGATTTAAAAGCTTAAAAATTTATATATATTAAATTTATAACCTTAAATTTTATTTCTTTTAATTTAATAAAAAGCCTTTACCTTTTTAAGCTTAAAATCATTATTTATAAGTAAAACGAATAATAATATATAAATTTAAGCGATCTACTTATTTTATAGTTATTTTTAATCAGTTTTAAAATATTAAGTAATATTATAATAAAAAAACATTAAAAAAGCTTTTTTTTATAAAAATAAACATAAAAATAAAGAATAAAAAAGAATTTAATTATATATCTAAAAAAAGGAATTATTATAATGGATTTAAGTCTTAATAAATATACTTATTTATAAAAAACCTTTAACTTATTTATTTACCTTTTTTTATCTTTATATTAATTACTAATATTTTTATTATTATAACAAATAAATATATAATAATTTTAAAGTAATAAATATATTTAAGGCGTTATTTTAATTATAAATAACTTATTTTTATATTTTTATATTTTTATATTTAATAATTAATTATAAATAAATTACTTATTAATTTCAAAATATAAAAAAAAACTAAATATAAATAATAATTAAAATAAAAATGTAATTAATTTTAAAATATAAAAAGATATAAATATAATTAATTATTAAAATAATAATTATATTATTATACTTAATAAATATATAAAGCTTATTAATAAAACTAATAATAATAATTCTTAAAATAACGATTTTTAAAACGATTATAAAAAAGGAAAAAAAATAAAAAAAATATTATAACGAATAAAAAGTATTTTTAAAAAGTAAAAAGAATTATAAGTTTAAACTATATTACTTTAAAAAAAACTTTAATAATAAAAATATTTACATTTTTTAATGATAAAAATAAATATATAAATAAAAAAATAATTTTATTAATTTAAATAATAATATATATATATAAACTACCGAAAAAAATTAAAATATAAATATTAATTTTTTAATATATAAAATTTTATTATATCCCTTAAAATGTCTTATATTATATTATTATTTTTAAATCTCTTAACGTTAACTCGATATTTTATATTTAAATATATTTAATAAATATATTAAAAAACGTACTTTAAATAACGACTTATATAAATAAAACTTTAAAATTCTATAAAAACCTTTAATTATAATAATATTAATAAGTAATAAACTATAACTTAATTATAGATTTTAAAATGGTATAAAATTAAACTTAAATAAAAAACAAATCTTTTTATTTGTTAATTTAAAGATTTATTAATAAAAATTATAAATTAATTAAAATAATTAAATTATATATAAATATTAAACCAAGATTTAATAATTTAAAAATACGAAAATAAATAAATAATTTTTAATTTTTAAAGTTATTAATATATAATATAATTAATTAAAATTCCAGGAAATCTTATAAGTATTACTAAATTCTTAAATAATAAAACTAATAAAGAATTAATAATAAATACTTTTACGAGATCGATTCTTAAAATAATTATAATTAATTTTTAAAAAAAATCAAAATAAAGAAAAAAGTACTTAAATAAACCAAAAAATATAAAAAATATAAATAAAGAATTAAATATTAATTAAAAAAACGAAACTCGATATAATATTAATTAAAAAACTTTAAACTAGTTATAATAATTTAAAAAGAGATATTAAAATCCTTTATTATTAATTAAAAAATATAAAATTAAATTAATTATAATATATTAAAATATAAATAATTATAAGTTTTATTTTTTAAGTTATTTATTTATAAACCACTTTAAATTAAATTATAATAAAAAAGATTCTTAAATTAATAATTTTAAAATTTTTTAAAATTAATAAACTTTTAAAAAAATACTTTTAAATTAATAAGCTTTAAAAAATTTTCTTAAATTAAAGAATTATAAAAAATTAATTTTTATATCGTAAAACTTCGAAAAAATAAAGATTTTAAAATTAACGAGCTTAAGCGAAATAAAAATAAAAAAAATTAACAAAATCACTTAAAAAACTAACTAAAAAATTAAAGAGATTATTACAAATAAAAATTAAGAATATAACTTTTTTAAGTTTAAAGGTTTTATCGACTTAAAAAAATAATTAAATCGCGGAATTAAAATAAAAGCTAAAAAACGATATTTCTCGATTAATAATGTAAAAAGACTTTTAAATCGCCTCTTTAAAAAAAGAACGAAATTCGCGAATCGCAGCTTTAAAAAACGACAAAGAAAAACGAGTTAAAACCTTAAAAGCTTAAAACGCTGACCGGATTAATAAATTAACTAAATAAAAAAGATTATAAATAAATATAAAAATAAATATAATAAAAAACTTAATTAATAATTAAAAATATAAAAATTAATCTCGAAAAACTTAAAATTTAATATACTTAAAAAAAGCAAAAAGAAAACTATTAAAAGAAAATATTAAAAATTAAAAAAAAAATCTACGTATAATTAATATTTTTATATTTATATTTTATATATAAAAAACGAGTTTATAAAGTAACTTATCAAAAAATAAAAATTTAAATTTAAATAATAAAATAAATAACGATTATAATTATAATTAATATTAAATAAATTTCCTTAAATTTTATTAATAATCGTGTTATTTATAACGATTTTTCCGTTTATATAAAAATTAATAAAATTAAAAAAATCGAATTATTTAAAAAACCCGTATTATAATAATTTTAATTATAAAACCCGTTTATAAATTAAGAAAAATAATAAAACGAGGAATTTATATAATAATTAAATTCTTAAGCCGCAAATTAATATAACTCTTTAAGTATTTAATAAAATAAAGAATTAAAAAAATAATTAAAAAAGATTTAAAAGAATAATAAGAAATAATAAAAACCAATATAAAATTCTTAATAATATATAAAGTGATAAATTAAAATTAATTATTAGTTTTATTTTAAAATAGTTATTTTAAAAAGATATAAAAGTTATATTATTATTAGTTTTAAAGTCGTTATAAAAAATAAATTTTTAGTTATATTAATAATTTAATAGTTTCGATTTTATTTGGAATTTTAAGGAGGATTTAGCTGTGTGAGAAGGTATAACCTACTTTATTAAATTTAGCCTTAATTTAGATTTTGTTATAACTCGTTTAAGGTAATTAACCATTCTTCTTATAACCTCTTTTCTTTTCTTTGGTTTTTATAGCTAGATAATGATACATATACTATTTACTTTACTCCAACCTTTTTACATACTATGATCTATAAAACTGTCAGTGTGTATATACATGTCACCTTTTAAAGTCTTGTATTTATAAAGTAATCCTCTAATTTTGAAGAGGTATAAACCTCTAAATAAGACAAGGTGCCCAACTCTCCTCGATAATATGTGTGTTAATATATCGAGGACATTGTAATAATTAAGTGAAGATCGAAAGGGAGTAAATACCTGCTAGTACGGCTTATATGCATTTAATGATTGGCTAAATGCGTACTCTTCCAGAATCTCGCAGGGTCGCCTGACAGCAGCTGGCAGACACTTCCCAATTCGCAACTGCACGACGTCACAACTAAAAAGTCGTATAGCCAAAAAGATAGTCCAAAACTTCAATAAAGCTGCACTGTCAAGGCAAACGCACGCGTACCCAGAAATGAAGCCGCCAACACGGATAGCACTGCGGCTGGCAGCCCGCAAGCCCGCTCAATCCTGCCCACCTGCGAGACCTATCATCCGCCAAATCCACACCACGCCGGCCGCGCCGGCAACTGTCTCTCCCTTGCACGGCACCGGTCCGCCGCCCGAACCGCCGCGCCCCGCCGCCGACAGCGCAGCCTCGCGTCTAGAGCGCCGGAGGAAACAGGCGGAACTGCTGGCGAAGGCGCAGGAGATCCGGGCGTCGCAATCGAAATCCAACCGACGCCAGCAACCGAAGCCTTCCTCCATAGGCGCAGAGGGCAGTGGTGATGGCAGTAGCAGTAACCGCAAGACGGCGAGGAGCAGCAGCAGCAGCAGCAGCAGCAGCAGCAGCAGCAGCAGCCCGCTCGCGCGCAAGCGCTTCTGGAAGGACGTGCACGTGCACGAGGTCGACGGCGCGTGGGAGGTGCACCTGGACGCGCGGCCGCTGCGCCACCCCACGACCAAGGAGGTCGTGCGCCTGCCGCTGTCGAAGCCGCTGCTCGCGGCCGCGCTGGCGCACGAGTGGGACATGCTCGTCAGCGCCCAGCAGGCCACGAGGCAGCACCTCATCCCGCTGACGAGCCTCGTGTGCCGCGCGCTCGACATCGCGGCCGACGACGCCGCCGCCGCCGCCGGCAACGCCGCCTACGGCGGGGGCATCCGGGCGGGCGTCGCCAAGTCCCTGATGCGCTACCTCGACACCGATTCCCTGCTCTGCTGGGCGCCGCCGCCGCCGGAGGTGGAGCGCCAGGAGGGCGTGCCTAGCCTGAGGGACCTGCAGAAGCAGGCCGGCGAGCGCGTCGTCGCGTTCCTGACCTCCCGCGTCTGGCCCGGCGTCGAGATCGAGCCCGTGCTCGACGGGGAGAGCATCATGCCGAGGAGCCAGAAGGAGAGCACGCGCCAGATCATCGAGGGCTGGATCATGGGCCTGGGCCCCTGGGAGCTCACCGGTCTCGAGAAGGGCGTGCTGGCCGGCAAGGGCTTGCTAGGCGCCGTTAGACTGCTCGTCGAGTGGACTGAGGGGTTCGTAGGCACGGGCGTCGGCGGCGAGGCGAGTGCCGAGGGTGAGGGCAGGTTTGGTATTGAGGAGGCGGCTCGGTTGGCTAGCATTGAGGTCGATTGGCAGACGGGTCGGTGGGGCGAAGTCGAGGACACGCATGATGTCGAGAAGGAGGACCTGAGGCGCCAGCTAGGCGGCGTGGTACTTCTCGTTAGCGGCACGGGGAGGAGACATTAAGTTCGAGAGGTTACGTGTGGTATAGATGTATATATATGAGTTTGTATATTTACTATCATTACTAACTTTTGAAGTTGCCGTGGTTATATTGCAATCTATACCAGTGTGAAGACTATATGATGGCTCTTTGCGTCGACCAACAGGAATATGTAAATATTACATGTAAGGGACTAGCTCATATAGGGCATTTGCATGACCAATTATAAGCACTACTTGAGTCTCCTAGCTCCTGGCCGATCCCAGATAAGTCCAGGGGCTATAGGTACCTACACAGGTACATGATGCTCGTACAGTATGGAATCGATAATCTTAGTACCGTTCCGTATCTCAATTGAGCCTAGCTGCCGAGAGCGCGCAAGTCCACTGCTAGTGGAAGAGAGTGATCTTCCCATTACCTAAAAACTCCACCCAGCAAAGCTAATTCCAACGTTCTTAGTCACCTACTTACATCTCTTAATCAGGTTGGTGATCTTATTTACGGCTTCGGATGTGTATATCGTGTGTGAATGGCGAGTCGAGATTATCGAATGAATATGGATAAAGTGAAACATCTCCGGCCTTGATTATAGATTAGTTACTTATTAATTCTTGTTGACGAGCATGAATATCCGTGAGGTGATATCACTAACATCAGATGTCGGTTATCCACGACCGACTCAAATATTGCCCTTACGGCTTATACACTATAATCTTGATATTAATTCGTTATTGAATGCTGATTTGCTCTGAAAATGATCACAGGAAAGCTTGCGTGTCATTACTGGGGCTCCGTTTAGCAGCTTATCGGCAATGCCGTGATGCCATCAATCATCGATGGCAATAAGAGGCTGAGCTGATGGGCTCCGACAAATCAGATGCTCTGTGGCAGCAGCTGCAGTACATGATTGGGTTTCAACTTGAGTGATCCAAGATACCGTCACATCAGCCATACGAATATAGGGGGAAGTGGCGAAACCTGCAACTTGTGACGTGCTAGTTTTAAATCTTCATATGCTTGATAATTGCTACGTTAATGAGAAATAAACTTTTGAGTATTGAAGAAAACGATCAAGTTACAAATATCCTTTTACCATCTTCTCCTTTTGGGGGGGGGGGGGGGCCGCCCACATAACAAAAAGAAAACTTACATCCTGGCT